>JBCAUG010722532.1:0-27042 GCA_038406175.1 Haplosyllis leylae
CGCCTCTCCGATTGACAGGAGAGGCTCGAGTTAAGGTTGACTGCCAGCAGGCGTACCTCCTCGCTCCGCTGGCACGATGTCTTCAAATGTTTTTTGGTATTTACATTGAGGACATTTTCAATAACAAGTCACTTCGAGGCAACGGGACCATTAGCTCTGCGCTTCTTTGGATATTTTCAGCATTTGTTTGTTCTGAGGAAGATAGATGATTGGGTAGTCCGCTAGATCATCTGCAATCAGATGCAACATGCCTTCCCAAAATATTTTGATAGGTGATTGATGATTGGCTGACGAAGGCTATGAGCCAGATACTCCGTCTGCGTGAATTAATTTTCCGTGTAGAACAACGACTCAGAAAACCACATTTACGTTGGAACAAAGAAATAAAGTGAAGCCGTAGGTTGATAATAAACAGTTTAGGGAGGAAACATGGGAGGGGTGTTTCTTTTTGTAACTGTTGTCTCTCGACTAAATGATTTTAGACGGAAATGTTCATCCATTATATTTTTTTAAAGATGTATGGGCACATTTATCGTTGCAGACAAAGAGGAAATGGAGAAAAGGCATCAGTCTGAGCAGATTTTAAATTTTGCATCTTTCTTCTTGGCCCAGCAAAATATCTTGAAAATTGATGGCAACTGTACGTCGTTGCGATGATAAGATCTTAATTTCCAAGCAAGAAATACGTGGATAACGGAGGGACTCATTCTCGTTTTAACGGCAGTGATATTCTTTCCAGAGTTACATAGTATATCCACAATGCGTTTGCTTTCTTGAGACTGATTACTGTTTAAATGGCAAATAAATGCTCTTGAATTGTCATAGTCAAGGAACCTGTACAGTTTAAAAAGTTAACTAAATTGTCGCGATGCAGTTACTGAATTGAAATATTTTATAATGGCATATTGAATACTCACATGTCCGTTGTCGTCCATTAGGTTGTTAGTAAGTTTGAGTTTGTCAAAGGAGACAATCTGTTTCATCCACTGCGCACCTTTGGCTGGGGAATCTGGATGAACGTGAATTCTACCTGGCATCTGGAAACGAAATTGATTGTGTTCAGAAAGGTTCAAGAATTTCTATTTGATTCCATCACCGGCAGAATGTGTCTTAGAACAAAGCGAATGGGTCCCATTGTGCATGTTACAGTGGTTGTGAACAGATTTTGTACACATCAATAAATTGTATACAATTTCGAAACAAATTGAAGTCTATGTCGACTATGATGAGTCTCATACCTCAGTCAAGTGAAACCTCTTAATTGCAATCAAATTCTGTGCCATGTCGCAGATCAGATTTGTATACCATTTATTGATTCAACTGTTCTCCTTAAGTACATTATGAACTGATTTTTCTCTGAAACTACACAGACTTTTTCCGAATTAAAGTTAATTCGTTTAAGTGTTTTTACCTGTGGATCAGCCTTCCCTGCTACAACCCAAGATGACGAGTGAAAACTGTAACAGAACAATTTAAACTATTTTTAGGTTTAATATCTAACATAGAAAATCTTTCAAATACAGGCTGCAAGTGCCGAGGCAGACAGAATTTCGTAGCAGAATTCAGGATTAATCAGGGCAGAGTTCTGGGAAAAATCAATGGCTTCCCGAAAATTTTTTTTGCGAGTTTGTAATGTTTCTCATTGTTTGTGGTGCATCATCGTATTTCTAGATAACACAGACAGACAGACAGACAAGTAGGTAGACACAATGTACTCACCTGTATCTGTATCTCTTGTCGTCCACAGGTACGAAGTCCATCATGAGCATGTAGTCTGACAGAGGGTCCTGTCCGAACAGACGGACCTGGAACGTTGGGAACATCCTCCTGAAACGACACAGGGAACGGAGCGGTTATTCAAACTTCTTCCATCTTCAGACCTTTCAGTCTCTTATTTTTGTTCGCTCATGGAATTGATGAAATAAATTCAAGACCTCCGGATCTCAAATCTCAAGCTCTATCCATTCTGCCATACATCGTCTGGTGTTTTGAACGTGTAGTTCCATCTGACTTAATTAAGTTTATTAAATGAAAAATAGAGGACTGTCTATTGAGAAATCTAGATTGGTGAAATGAATGAAGCATCAAGTGAAGCATGAAAGTCTGGTACTCAGTGTAAAACTTGAAAATAAATGAAAGATCGATAGGAAAACAAAGACTACTTTTGACACAGACAGGGTTGATGTTTCAAACAAGTAAAAAGTTAAAAATTTTCAATGAAACCACATGCAGCTGAGAAGCTTTTGAACAGGATATATTAGTGAACCCTGCGCACCTAGATACTGTAACTTAGATTTTATTTGACACTAAAAACCATTTAAAAACTTTGGTCTGACTGTCGGGCTCGTTTGAAGAGTCGGTGATTTATTCACTCGGTTGAGTTTTTATCGAATGATTATCACTAATCCCTTGTGTGTCAGATGTGCAAAAGGAGGAACCTACTGCTCATACAGCCGCAGGTTCGTCACCTGCAGCACCAACAACCGAAGTATGGGTCCGGGTCTGTATTCTATGCATTTCAATTGAAAATATGACAAACGAAATTAGGAATCAAAATGAAATTTTGGCTTCTCGATCTACGGAAAAGTTCCATTGACATTGATGCCATTCTACTTTGGTAGCAATAAATCCATAGCACATATTCTGTTCTTGTATGGGCGACAAAAATTATTTCACATTTCGCATGTGTAACGTCGATTCTAGTTTAAACGTACAATTTGCAGAAGTCATTTTTCCGACTAGTTGGCACAAAACTTAGTTTGTTCCTGACTTAATTACATCTTTCATCTCTTTTCAAATTCTTCCCGAGAAACAATTTGTTGTAAATGAGTCCTGAAGCATTCCTGAACATTTTACTGTCAGAGGAATGTTTTCTTTCCATGGGTTTTTGGTGGTGTACTTCTACGTGAGGTTAAAGCTAATATGGGTGTACTGCCGAGCATCACTCACCGAATCATCCTGCTTTATCAAACTGTCAAATCTCTACACCAGGGAGCATTACAATGATTTATGGTCTTTGTCGCTTCTACGTTTTTGAATGAAACAGAAGGGGAAATGAAAGGAATCGTAAATAACCGTTATGAACATTGAAAAAGAAGGCCATCTACTATTATCTGTAAGTACAATCAATGCAATTGCAATGGAGCTCGTTCAGGCATAACAGCCCAATGCTGCCGTAAATCACACATATGCACGGAAAATTTGATTCCAAAAATAACATTGCGTCTATGGGCCAATTTCCTCAACTGTTAATTCCTGGCATCTTCTTTCAATATACTGAGTACTCAGGAGGAAAAATTCTAAAAAAACAAATTTCCACATTTGCTTCGTTTCAGAAAATAAGTATTGACTGGCTTTTGGAATTACTGTACATTTTTGCGGCTTTTAATAGTCCAATTATTTTTAAAAGAGATTTTGACTTTAACAAGTTAATTAGAATGGTTTAAATCTCGGAAACTATTTGGAGTATTCTTTGAATATACTACTATTCTTTATCAAGAAACAAAATCATTGCCGCAAAGTTAGGTCTCTCAAACCTCACCAGAGGCCAGCGGCTTACAACAGATAACTCAGCTGCAAACAACAAGTTGAACTGTTCTTGGTGGACCCAAAGTGATCTAAACACAAACGACAAAAACACAACTTACACTGAACTATGAGTACTGTTTACTTTTTGAAAACAAAGATTATAATTCCAACCTGCCAGAGGTACATTATTAATCAGGGATAACTAATGAAAGAAGTCAGGTTCTTATTGGTCACCCAATTCCATTTTCTAAGTATGAAGATTTAACAAATTGTTCGTCTTAGTATTTATTCGCATTGGGATTTGATAGTAAATTTTAAACCAATTCCCTGACTGTTACCCTGTTTCAAAGCAATTTGCTTTGGCCAAATCAATAATATTTTCAGGCAGGTGTGGCACTAAGTGAAAGACACAGGGTACCAGTGGTCGGTCCACAAATGAACTGATGTCTGTAAACAAAAATCTCGTATGGCCGTTTGTCATTGTGTCATGTTGAGCTGACACAGAATCTGTGTATGAGATATTATTACACCTCTCATTTTTTTATGCACAACATTGCTAGACTGGATCTTGTGTTGGTTCGCAGTATGTTAACAATTAGTACGAGATTCACCTGTTCCGTTCTCCCTGTCACAACTCGTTTACCTTCACAAACTCCAGACCAACTCATCCTGCATTCTGTGCCAACGGAGTCATTCCCAACATTCATCTTATCTCACACCGAGAATAATTACATCAGAACAAACATTGATATCCTTTCTATTTCCCAGCACCGACCTTCATTTTAATTTTACAAGGGGAGAGATCTTTGGTGATTAGTGCAAAAATAGAATGGCTACTCAGTCTTATTGCCATTAATAATACGCTATTTTATGCAGGAAGATATCTTAATTTACCTTTTGCTCTGGCCAGAAGTAACAAATCGTCTGTTTACAATTTATATTAATCATATTAGAGCGCTATTGTGTAACCTCCGTTTTTGCATCATTACTAGAAAAAGTGAGGTCATGTAACCAAGGTTGCATGTAAACAAATGAGCATCATCTTTTATTAAGTCCCCTCATACAACCATATATGGTCATGTAAAGAAAGGTGTCTCTGGAATAAAGCATTTCTATCGGGCCCAGTCTATTTGTTTACCCTGTAGAGGCACCATCCACAAGTGTTCATTCAAATAAGGCAATCGATAGGAATAGCTAGTAATGCGATCTCACATCTCTTTTAAGGTCAGAAAATACGATGATAAACATGCTAAGGAACCATTATATTTACTAATATTTTGAACATACATGGCTTTCACTGCAAAACAGAAATCCGCCCTAAGTGACTGCAATTACAAAATTCCATTTGATTTCTTGGATAGCTGTGCCCGAAAGAAAAACGTAAAGAGGGAAAGGCAAAATGTTGCAAGTTGCTGCGGCTGAAAGATAAATCAAGTTACCCGTTACACCTGCGGCTCGGGGTGCTGCACATAATACTGACAAACTGTTTACCTTTAGCTGTCTGTGAGTACACAACACAGAGTACCAACACTGATTACATCAAAAACCACAGCAGCCCTAATCACTTACAATCACTATTTCTCACTATGCCAATGTGGAAAGTCACTACAGATAAAGGGGAATAAGCTTTCAGGGTTGGTTTCTTGATTTTTTATACACACATGGCAAGGATTTTCAAAATGTTTTGAAATGAAACTTTGGTTATATAAAGAACTGCAAAAGTAGTGTCACTTTTGTGAGGAATTTTGATGAAGAAGTGTCTGATTATTTAGGAGCCCCACAGTACATTTTAGACAGCCTCTACTGACCACTTTATCTTTGGAAAATGTAGCGTAATTGACATTCTTCTGCAGCCAATATATAACTTCAGGGGTAGCATAGAAAGGAAAAATTAAACCAGCTGGATTATTGGGCTTGAAACTAAATAGAAAAAATTTGTGTGCATTGAAAATTCCACAATGTTGATGGATTTTTTCACAGTCAGTAAGACAGCGGAATGGCGAGTGAACTGAAATTCCAAACCACAAAAAATAATATTTCTCCTGATCAATGTGGTATGTTTACCAGAAGTGTACTTAAGTACAATGAACAAAAAAGAGATTTTAAATCGACAAATCAATTTTGTTCTGAACTTGAGTGTTGAGAATGATTACGTTACAATATCATGTTCCACTGACAACATTCTTTACCAAAAACTTTCAATTTGCAAATGACTGTATCGCTGTTTATTTTTACGTAGATCAAAAAAAGTAAAGTACATTGCTTCGGGGCATTTCTTCCAATTAATGGTTTTCCTCATCCGACTATCAGAGGATAAATGCTTGTGACACCTTCCCCACACCCTCAACCACCCCCTGTAAGTGCCCCTTCAGTTAAGTAGTTAAACTGTAATAACACTAGGCATATCACACACATAGCCGCGAGGCGAGGGCGCACCCTCAAGGGGAGGGGTGGGGAGGGGATTCTCGGGGACTTAGCATTATTTACGAGATAAATCCGACTGGAAGTTGCGTAATAAGAAAGAAGATCCCAGAATTTGTGAAAAGGTAGAACCAAAAATTGTTTGCGTGTGCGTCTTAGTGTTGGCAATTCTTGAATAATCTGTGTTTTAATGAGTGACTTTGATGAAATTTTTGTTTTGATGTAATCGCTTTATCCAGCTAAGCATAAGTGGTTTTGAATAGCAAATCAGTACCTAATTACCAAACCAATTATCAAATAATCTATCCATATTTTAAAAAGGTTATTCTTGTTTTAAAAGCGACAATACTGAATACACCCAACAATATCCAACGTACCCATGCCTTTTACCTTGTTCACCTTCGTACGGGAGGCCCGCCCTGCCCCTGAACCACGCAAGAGCCTTAAATATCAAATTTACCACCCCTAGCCGCCCCCAGCAGGGCTCCGACACGGATCATAAGCAGAGGAATCCATCATCCCTTCAGGATCTCTTGTCTTCTGTAGTGCTTACATTGGATACCGAATAATTCCCGAAGAATAATATTCAAACATCGGAAAGGTCTAATTCACAGATTAATACTTGAAAATATATCTACAAATCCACAAATCTCTCTTTAAGCTTCAGATTTTCACGCTACTACAGTATTCTTTGGCAGGAGATGTCCTCAACTGATGATGAAATTTCTACTTCACTGTAAAAAATGTGATCCATTTTGGAACCAATTTTCGCAGCCTGATATTTGTAAATCAAATTTAATTGATTGTGCGTGAGCCAATATTAACTTTAAAGCTCTGTTCACATCAAGTGTCAGCGTTGATGCTATGGATGTCAGTGTTGATGTTTATGGATCGGCCCAGAACCCATTCTGATTTGACACCAGCGTTGGCGTTAATGCTGATGCGAAAAATCCCAATGTAGTTTGGCTGTTCCCAATATACCCAGTGGGAATAGTTCAATTGAAACCAATGCATTTCTTCTCAGCATCAACACTAGCATCAAAGCTTGAGTTAATGCTCATACTTGGTGTGAGCATACCCTGAAGGCTACAAAGATGATGGTTACACGAGTATAGAATGTAAAATTAAGGTACTTGATTTCTCAATCGAATAGTCGTGTCGATTAATTGCGCACACTGCAAATGTATCCTTGATTTCTTTTCTTGTTTTCTGCCCCTTACATTTCACTACTTGACTCCTTTGCCGTTCTGCTGTAATAGTTTGTCTGTTCACTGATTTTACAGACTGCAGCAACAAAACATGGCACTGAAGCAAGTCGGAAAGAACTTGTGGTGAATTGGATTTAACTGTGGATAATGTTTACTGTCAGAAATCTTTGATGCTAAAATCAAGTTAAGTACCCTTGTGTCTCTTCTGCAACTTTTTGCTGCTTTTCACTTTTCAGTTTCTTTCCAGTGAATGCAACACAATCACTTAAGATCTCTCAAAACTGTAAATATGTTCAAAAACAGGTCCTTATTGAATTTATTACACAATTATTTTTAGTATATAGTTTAGAGTACTAAAAGAGTGATATTTTTGGATTTTAAAATGATAGATCTATTTGCAAAGACAAATTTACGAAAATCCTCACTTCCAGTTAATTTTGGAGGATCTGGTGCAGAGTTCTACAAAAGGGATGTATCAATTGCCGAATGTTGACAATTTTCTTCAGCAAAGAGTAATCAGGAGATTGAAGTAGAATTGCATGTAAAACAATCCATGGCTCACTCCACTTACAAATTGCATACTTTCAACAATTTAACAACTACGAGAGAAATCCTAAAATCAGCAAAAGCAAGAGATGTAACTAAGGCCTCGTTCACATCAAATAAAAACAAAAGCAAAAGCAACTTTACCACACAGTGGTAAAATATTGCCCTATTCTCAGGTGTTCAAATTAGGTCACACTTGCAGGCGTTAAAATCAGTATCGCTCAAAGTACATGTAGAGGTGCCAATCAAAATGGACAAAGGTTCACTAAGGAATTGGAAAAAAAACGCAGTCCCAGCCCGGGGGGATACCCCAGTCCCCCTGGGGTACCCCCAAGAAAGGACATGGGACCAGAGACCAGAGAAAGAACCTGGGAATTGGGTACCCCCAGAAAGGGCCTGGGACCAGAGACCAGGGAAAGAACCTGGGACTGGGGTACCGCCTCCTTGTTGACAGACACCTGTGAAAACAGTACCTTCCCTATCCATCGGATGCGGGCGGTAAAAACACATCGCTTTTGTCTTTGCTCCGTGCGAACAACTTAGGGTCTATTCACACTGAAGGATGATAACAACCAAATGATCTTTTTCGCATTCGCCATAGGTCAGTGTGAACGATCCCTTTAGACCCGTGGACTCGTACTCGCGGTATCAGAAGTCTTATTTCACGATCACTCGGCACGTTTCGCTTGTTACTTTATTTGTTTACACGTTGTGACTTTCAGCAGCCTCCGCATCGGGTTTTTATCACAGACGGACTGACACTGAACAAGACTTTACCATTATGTGTTGTATAACAGAGACAAGCGATTCATTCAGTCTTACGTAACCAGTGAGTACACTTTCCTGGGTTTTGTACTGATACTGTGTACTGTAATGCTGCTAGATGAACACACCCAATTACAATCAATCCACCAGAACTAATCGAGCAATGCAATGTACATTTTCTTTTCTCAGGCACATAGCAAACATTGAATCATGATAGAGCTACCGAAAATGATCAGAGTCTTATTGTCTTTGTTGGTATTCTATTCTACTGCCTCCAAGAGCTGCAGTATACATTTCTATTTCCATTGCAACTTTACCATCGCCTTACAATGAATGACACAAGACTTCTGCACTGGTGTAAAATAACAATGCACAGATAGATATCGTCAAAATATATTTTACCACCTATCATTTCTGGACATGATGTTAAATTTAGGAAAAAGCTGGCAAGTAAGAAATTTTCCAAAGACCTAACGGTTTTATCCTCGGCATATTACTCTACGCATACCTTCAATTCTGTTACATCTGTGAGATTTTCAAAACAATCAAACCGAGAAATTGTAAACACCTACTTTCATTTTTTTTGCCTAAAATAAATTATTGCAGAGAAAAATGCTCATAAATCGTTTGGAGTGGAAGTAATGCATTGATACCGATATCAACTTGATAGATTATGTTTTGATAACAAATACCACTCTTCGATCTTTGCACCAAAATCAGGATGAAATCCCCCCTGTGAAGTCAAAGTGAAGCTGATGTCACAGACAAAACAGGAATTAGTGATTAATGACCGTCGTAAAAGTGACGTAAATTATGTCGGGGTTCTGCCTTAGTAAATTGTTCTCAGTTTGCAGTCTTTAAGATATTTAACCAAATCCACACTTGAGTCTTTGTGCTTTTCACCCCAAAATGAAACATCGCAATAGGAAATTATTGACACTTTTTGATGCATTGAGAAAATTGAAAGGACACTGAGATTGCAAGGTCATTAATAGTGACAATGACTTTTAAGTATTCCAGAAATTCAGACTGTAAACATTTGTGAACAACATTTTTGGATGAACATCGCCAAAAACACAGTTTCACCACCAATAATCTCTGCAAATTAGCAATTTAGAACATGCCTCTCTCATGAAATATACGTGGTAAAAACTTTTTCAGTTGACTTTGAAAGAATTTTCCTACATCCATGGTATTCTCCAAATGTCAGCCATCCAAAAATCTGGAACCTTTTTAAGTGGCAATTATAAGCTTAATTTAATTAACTAATCGTTTTGTTTACCAATTAACGTAAACAAAACATTAGAGACTGATTCCCCTGTGTCCAAACAGCCAGAGCCACAACAATAGCTGTCACTCAGTCACGTAAACAACGGTGACGTAAACAAATGTGGGTAACTACCGTGTAGAGCATTTGATGTGTCCAGTCTGGCTGCCATGGCAATGCCAATGGCTGGAGACGTGACATCTTACTTCCCTTGTGCAGCATTCAATGACAGAAAATCATGAAATTTACCATGTAAATATATATTTCTTATCTGTAATACGAAAGTTCTAAGGTTCTGTATGTCTGTCTGTCCATCCAATTTGCACTCATTTGTTGTTGGCGAGGGGGTCTTTCAAGAACATTATTCAAATTGACATTCAGTTCTCCAAAACAGAATAAAAAATGTTTAATTATGTTCAATTATCAAAGAATTTGGCACACTTATTTCCCAACAGTGGATTGCCTGAATTTATGTGGGTAGTACGACACTGTGGATCCGCCCTGTGTCTGTGTCTCGGCTGGAGTCACCGGGACAGATTCAGAGAAATGAGAAGTGAAACTGGGAAAGATTAATTGATCACTGTTATGTAATCCATCTGGAAATAAAGTGCCAAAGTAGTAGGTTAATTACACACGCTGTAATGATGCTCATCAAATTGGACCAAACAAATGTATCATTTCACAGTCATCATCATTATGTCATTCTGGAAACTGCCAAATCTCACAACACATCCCATAAGTTAAAATAGTTAAATATCCATCACTATTTCTGGTTCACAATGCACATACCAAGGGCACACAACAAAAGTCAATCGTGGAGTCAGGGAGATAGCCAATTAATTCATAGCAATACAAACTTGCAATGTGCTCAAAGAGACTTCTGGGATATGCCAAGAATTCTGTCAAGTGATTTTTGGTGGCTCGTTCAGTGACCGTTTTCCTCAACCCCCACCTTTTTACGAGACAAAAGTTCTGACTTCTGAGAGAACTGTTTTGTCGTGCGCCATAGAAACGAGTTTTTCCTGACAACCCAGGGAAAGGTGAACTTATCTTGGTTATATTCTACATTTTATTTTTAATGCACTGTGGCTTCTAGAGTCGGTCGGAAAGGATAGGCCTATCGTTTGCACAAAATTCTGAAAAAGGTTTTATTTCCGAAGAAGATCCATGAAAATAGTGGAAAATAATCCTAAACTTTCCACTTCACAACAATGGAGATATAAACACTGCCACTGCTCACGTGTCTCTAGAATAAATTTACAATTTGCCCTCGCGTGCTTTACTGTTTTCAGCTCTTGACATACAAGAGGCAATATTTACAATGGGTCAAGGGGATCGCTGACACGCAGCGCTTACAGCTCTGACCACTGACAAGTCGTGCCTGTCATCGGTGCGGGACTGATGTGCGATTTCACCGCGAGCCTTGTACTGTGGTGTCATGTCAGGGCAGTGAAGACTCAATAAGCCTGATTAGCTTGTATTTTTTTCTATGAGTAATAAAGGATTCAGTCAACAAAATTTTGAAGCCCCAAAGCAAATGTTCTTCACGATTTTCTGTTGAACTGAGATTACAGTATATTTTATGCACTAAGTGCGTGAAAGATCCTGTCCACAAATCTTTATAAACTCTAACCACTTCTCCTTTCCAACAAAAAAACCCCAAGAAATTCACACTCGTTTTTCCTTATGGCTTGCGTCGTGATCATCTATTTCTCGGGTGTATCAAACTTTTTGAACAAAGACATTTCAAGCTGTTCTTTTCAATTTCTATCACAATCCGCAGAGAGACACAAGGATTGTAAAATCACTTGCGACATAACTGTATCGTGTGGAACCTCGCAGCCTGGTGTTTGCATTGTGTGTGGTCACCGTGGAATGTATCATGTGGATTGGTTGCGCGTGTGTTCAGTGTGCTACCGTACGATACGACCGGGACTTGACGGGGGATTTCAGACGGAACAGGTGCGACATTCCACAGTCTGCAACAGGTAACGGAATCAGATTCTGGAAGTTATGACCTATGCGTTTAGCAGGGTTCAAAGTATTACATAAAATAAACTCCAAGCTAAAACTTGTCTCAAAATCACCCTGTGTCAAGAATACCTTGAATGTTTTACTGATGGTATCCCTGAGCATTCCCTAATATTGAGGTCAAGGTTACGTCAAAGGTCAAGTTCGGGAACAGAATCTGCGCAAATCCAAGGAACCCTCAAGTCATTACTCTGTTCGTCTTTGCATTTAATTTTATACGAGCCATTTGGACCGATTTGGGGAAGTAGTTTTTTCCTACGAGGAAGCATCAGAGATGATCTTCATGATTTTCATATTGATTTCATATTACTTGGGTATTTGAAAGTGGAAATTCCAACAAAAGTACCCGGCGCCTCAGAAATATGTAGGTCCTATCCTGTTGCGCCATTATTTTAATTTCTAGGAAGCGATTGAAGCTGAATAAGCTGGTTTGGGTATGGCTAGTGGCATGGCTTGGGTAATGGTTCAATTGAATCCTCGTGGCACTGATTACCAACACAATACACCACCACATAGTGTAGCCTGAGGCCAGTATGGAGGACTTTATGTATTGTTTATGTCACTGCTGATTACACGTCCAAGTTGTCAATGAATTCGGTGATTAATGTTCGGACCTAACACCGAGAGTGACAGCGGAGACACGAAGCAGACCCCAGTCTGGGTGAAACCCCGTACACCCTTAGATTCCACAACCCAACAACAACCCTTTTTGTTTTCTGACTTTTTTTCGTTAGGGTTTCGATCTCTTTCTATCTTTGAAGAAAAAAGTTGAAAATTAGTGTGTATCAATGAATGTCCAGAATGGGAGCAAAAACTGAACGCAGGAACTTGGTGGCATC
Source organism: Haplosyllis leylae (assembly GCA_038406175.1). NCBI lineage: Eukaryota > Metazoa > Annelida > Polychaeta > Phyllodocida > Syllidae > Haplosyllis > Haplosyllis leylae. Next base: position 12,606 of record JBCAUG010722532.1, read on the forward strand.
AAACGGGTCAAAATCTATTCACAATGGTGATACCAACTGACTTCTTTGCAACACCGAAGTGTTCATGAAATGTAATCCGAAAAATTGAGAACAAGGTAAACATACACGCCCCCCCCTCCCCAAGATACATGGAACTTTGGATTTAGGCAGATTTGGATTCAGGAATAAAAGTTGGAACACCGCCACCCCCCTCCCCCCCACCACCCAGCTCCCGCCGCCAAAAAGAATATTGTACTTTGGCATTCAGGTAGATTTGGACACAGAAACAAAAGTTGGAAAACCCATCCTGCCCCTCCCCCCCCCCGAAAATATGCCTGTGAAGGGGTTGGTATGATTTTCTGATCAGTAATGCGCGTGGCCCACTTGGAGTCCCAGGTGGAGGTGCCTCGTTTTTGTCTTGTTTTAGTATACACCTATAAATCCCGTGAAGTACCAGTATCTACCCGTTCAGTATAGTTGTGCAAAACTTCCTAAAAATCACTTTTACAGGAACACAAAGTATCTTCTGTGTGCGTGACCTCAGCCTGAAAGCAGCTCTCAACAAAAACAACAACAAGTATGCTAAGATGTCCTTGCAAATTTGCCTTAGTGTCACACCGATGATTGGCTCAATTGTGATAGATATGCAGACTAATTTATTACACGATTTTTTTACCTCCAGTTCACAGAGAGTTCTTAAATTCTACACCACACCCTTTGGTTGTCCTTTTTCTGGCAATCACTTGTGTTCCTGAGTGTTTTTGAAAAGATAAATCTGAAGTTTCCTGAGAGGCCTACAAAGGATTTTCCTTGGTGATCTATCATAAAAATTGGACAAAATGACTTTGAAATGAGTGTTTACAAAAAGACTGACTTAATTTATGGTGAACATAAAACGATCCTAGAAGCTGTAGAGGACAATGTAGGTTGATGTGCACTTTACATGAGTTTAACTCTTTACATAGAAGACACTTTAATTTCTTTTGCTATTAACACAAGCCACACGTTACCACTTGTACAAACAAAGTACAACTTTATTATTCCCTGCATGTTAAAATATAATTACAACAGTGGAACTGGTGAAACCAACGAAACAATCATCATCAGCAGCACCAAGTTCACAGAGGTTGTCAACAAACAATAGTCTAATCCCATTCTATTGTTGAAATGGAGAATTCAACACTTGCAGATCATTTGTGAGAGATTTAGAACCAAATTGTGTGCTTGAAATTGGAGCCAAAATTGCTGCAAATTGTCCTGTAAGTGGCCCGGAACCACCTGGACACGTGACCCGAAGACAGATTCAGTTTTCCAGCTCATTTTACGCATGAATGAAATCTCGAATGTTTACGTTCCAGCTGACCTCGAGTGAGATCACGTTCTCGCGATAACGATATCTTAAAAGATTATTTATTTCAACCAGATGCGAAACAAATAAGTGACGCAATACATGCCTGGAACAAATGCATGATACATGTGTTTTTGAAACCTGTTTTTTGCACTTTTCACAAACAAATTGACACTGCTGTGAAAACATCATTCTGATAAAGTCTTCAAACTTCACAGCAAAGCAAAAATTTGCTACTCATTCATTGTCCTCTTTCCTCTTTCACATTCATTTGTACATTGGTAAAAACCTGCAGGTCAAATTTCAATATCTTACACAAGTATTTGTTTTTCAACCTTTATTTCGTAGCACATTTTCCTCTAAAAACCTTGCAACAATCAGACAGACATACTATCAATAAAATCGTGACCAAAAACAAATTGTTCCAGGCAAAAACATCCTCGGCAATTTATGATTGCCATTTCATGATGTTTGGCCCATTACTTTTGAGTTCATTTTAGGTATTTTTATCCATGTATTTGACATGCACTACACTGAACTAAAAATATATGGTAGATTGCTTTGCTACATTGTTTTTTCATGACCACACACCAAGTGCGCATTGCACATGTTGTGAAACAGAAGGATCCAGTGCGGCGGGTAACTCGATCTTGGTTTGCACACTGTAAACTTGTCAGGGATGAATGACTTAGTCATTTGGTACGACACGTTATAATCTGCTAATCTAAACACAGTGGTTCTGATGGACTTGTCTTCTTCTTTTGATTGTTGTGGGTGTGTATCTATTGGTTTGAATGGTATTATAACTTTTGCTAAACTGCTATATGACAGAGTTTCTTTGAAGCCCTTCATGGACCGCTGAGCACGAATTTCGTTTATTCATGAACTTCTGCGAAAACTTAGGATTCTTTTGTACAATAAATCCGGAACCAGATAAATTGTCACGAGTTCAATTCAACACAAAAGAAATCAGTGTTAATTTTGCCTTATACATTCAAGTTGATAATCTATAATGTTCACCAGCCATTCAAGTTGATTGCATAGTCAGAATTTCACAGCTACCGTATATGACAAAATATGGTTCGCAAGAATATGGATCCAGGATTTCTGAGAGGAATGCCAACATACTGGGGGATTTGAGCAATTATCCCACCCCTCCCCAAATGCATGAAAATGAAAAATGTGTCAAATGGTAGACACATAAAATTTCATTTACCTTACTTTTGTTGTATGCATTATGGATCCTGAAAAAGAGCACTTTACTGAAATTCTGTTGTTTTCACCATGCTAATGGAACATTCATAATTTGAATTTCCAATGCTTTCATGCAAGGAACTGGGCCTACCTTCTCCAACACATATAACCTGAGCTTCAGCTTACAACTATTCTACACAGGGACATTGACCAGGCCCCCATGTTCAGATATTCCTTCCATCCCCATGGTCTTTGATGTCCCAGTAAGAGGATCATTTCTTACTTCAGGGTCGTAAGGTTAATACTTTGTGTATGGTTTACGGTATTTTATGCATCTTTTTCACTGGTCTAGTGTAACTCTGTTATGACAAATTCATCATGTTACCACTGAGGGAAACTTTTTCCAAATCTACTTTTTTCAGAATTCAATGAAACAAGTGAATGTGGAATCCTCTGAAAGCTGCCAATCCTGCGCACAATACAAGAATTATTCAAGAATAATTTCAATTTTTAAGAATGAAAAAATCCGTACCCCTGGGCAAAATCTTTGAAGCTTTGTTTTGATTTTGCCAAATTTGATATTGTTTTCGGTTTCTCAGTGCTTCAGAACTTTTGAACTGGGGTCAGGGTTCAAGTATTTCTGGGAAAGTTCTTGCCTTCAGATCATGCCAGTTACTACAAAGGTTGATTTTGACCCAGTTCCTTGCTAGGTGCTACACCAACTAAATGATTTGCTTTTCAGCAGGTGGTCACGAAGAAGTAAAGATGAAGGGCGACAATAATAGTCATTGGGCCAACTTCAAACTTAAAATTGTCTTTCCCTGAAAGAAACAAAATGTTTCGCTGAGTAATATTCTCGGTTTGTTCTAACTAACTTCTTGAATGGCAGTCTAAATATTCCTCACTGCTCCAGACACTTGGCACTAGAGGTACTGCACATGTCTCTTGCATTTCGCTATCATTCCTGAGAGGCTGAGTAGCGGTGTGTCAGGAATGTTTTCCTTGCTTTTATCTGGCAAGTGTTTCATCCAATGTTCTCCTTCACTAATTTCTTGCATTTAAGAGGCGTAGGTAACAAATTTGTCGACTGAGGGTTTAGAAGAGCCGTGTTTATAAATAGTGATACTGGGAGTGGTGTATGAAGGGGGTATGAATCACAGATGCTTCAACAACAACATCGCGTATTTTCTTCGTTTCGTCGCAGTTATGGGTTTAAGGAACAATCACCGAGGAGGAGGTCTGGGTTGTTATACCAAAGTCCGAGGTCTGGGTTGAAAACCCAGACCAAGGACTTTGGTATAACAATCCCAGACTGACGTCAGAGGTGATTGTTCCTATTCTAACACAATTTGTGAATGTAATTTAAGGAACTTTGATAAAAAGATGATGAAAGTTTTACTTTCTCCTTTGTTTTGATTGATTTCAAACTGGCCGCTGGCCTGTGATTGGCTGAATTGAGTCATGTGACCTCAACCTAGACTGCCCGGTCTTTTGTTTGCTCAACAAGACCGGCAAAATTCTTTGGTCTGAGACATCAGAGACCGCCTTGGCGTGTTAGAATAAAAAATATAAATCAAATCAATGAAACGTAGATTAAACTATTAAATTATTTTAAAGAAAGGATTAATGAATGGCGATAAAAGTACGCGTTAATGCCAAGCAAACTCTCTAAGATTTCCATTTGTAGATTTACTGAATTCAGTGAAGGTCACTAACAAAATTCATGGTACGTGAATCCTTTCAATACCTATGACCTGGTAGTTGAGTGGTAAGGTATTAGCTTGTCCCACAAGAAAGTATTTGTCACAGAATTCAGTGAAAGTCATTCAGGATAAACTCTCATTCTGTTTCGTTACGTTTGCGGTTGTTGGAGATTTTGATGGTGCAGCGTATCCCCCGAAAGGCTTTAATACCCTTATTCAGGGTCTGAATATGAGAACAACAGAAATTAAACAATGCGCTCGTATTCTTCTTTAGGCCTACAGTGCACAATTTAAAAATACAGTGTATCTTTTGGGATAAGGAAAGTAGTATTTCCTAATTTTGTTACTCGGTAAGTCTAAAGATTCTCCATCATCTGATACTTTGCTTTTATTACTTTTACTTTGCTGATACTGATTAACCTGGCACAAATACAATTCAACGCCAGTGCAGAGAAATAGAATTCTTCATACGAAAAGTTTGCTCTGAACTGGCATTGCATTCCACGTTCCAAGATATTTTTGTGCGTCTTATTTTTCACTTTAAGACAAAAACATAAAGAATTTCATGAATTTCTAAATAAGATAACCTGACAAACAAGCTCTCAATCACTGTACAAAACGACCATCGAAAACTGAGAGCAAAGCAATACAATTATACGCGCAATCTTGAGACATCACATAGTATTCTTTCAAGATTCTATTTTTATTTTTACAATTCGTAAACATCGAAACGATCAACTTAACCGAGTTCCACATTTGTTAAGAAGAGCAATTATTTCTTTGTTTGTTTTTTATACATGTACGCCAAGAAGTGCAATTAATTGTCACGCGTTTTCCCAGCTACTTCGCCTCTGTTTTCACACCAACAGATCCGTGGTCATTACAATCCACCTTTGCCCTTGTCTTATCATTTCTTTGTAAACTACGAAAGTCTTGTGGCTACGATCCTTTTGCCACTTTTTCCAGGCTATGGTTTGATTTACTCTGTGCGTGTTTTTTATTCTTTCTTATCCTTTCTGGGGTTGGTGATGCTACCCAGACACATGGCCCTTCTGTGTAGCTGTAAGCACGGCTTTTATCAGACCCATTACTACGCAATGTTCTACTCAAATATTTACACTATGTGAGCACGGATGGTTTCGGGCCGTGACTGCAACGGGGAAGGAAGAACCAAAGAAAAAACGACAAAGAATCAGGTGAGAAAACAGTCAACAGAAAACAGGGGGTTGAAACAGTTAGCTTGCAAAGATCCAATTTAGTCAATCCAGGATTTCCCAGAGGGGGCGCTAACCCCTGAGGGGTGCCCATTTTTTCCCGAAAACTGCATCAAAATGAAGAAACTTTGGCCTAGATCAGGGCGCGCATCCCTCGTCCCTGCAACCGCCGATGCCAATGGCAGCCCTGTCCAGGTAAAACCAGTCTAAGTCCTTTACAATGGTTTTTTTTAATGTGTCTCTTGTTTCGGAGAACCTGAAGGAAAATTGACATTCCTTTCATTTCTTTCATTCTTTTTGTCTAATTTACACTCTTGGTAAGGGATGTGGTTCTGCACAGTTTAACAGAACGGGATGTAATGTCAAGCCCATTGACAAACGGTTATTCTTTCACCTATATTCCACTTTTACAACTCCTTAAGAGCAATATTCAAGATTCAAGAATTTTCATTGAATTCACTGAATTCCCTTTTTCACGGAATCTGATAAATCAGTGAAGCTTGAAATGAAGATCAATTTAAAGATACCGTCTGGTACCCGTGACTTGGTATTTCAATGGAAATGCATTGTTTTGACACATAGAATGTCATCTGATTAAATCCTTTCGATTCAGGGAAAACTGAATTGTTCATCTTTCAGAAATCTAGTTCGAGACAAATCTTAAGTACGACTGACTACGTGCCATCCATACGTTTTAATTTACTTTGTGCATGTGGCAGCGTCATGTCCTTAGGCGTAAATCCTTAGTTCCACTGGCTGGCACTGAAGAGTAAATGAATGATCCGTCTCGCAGAACCTGTCAGGATCATGTAGCTTGGGTCGAGAAAGAAGGCATCTTTACATTGGCCACTTTTACCAGGAACAGGTTGGGGAATCAACAGTTCAAAAGAAATAACTTCCACATCAAAAACAAAGACAAAGCAATGTCTACATTCATTCCTTTAATAAAAGCACATGACAATACTTGCAGAAGACAACAACGAGGTATTGTATTGTCTAGATTGTGACCGACCCGTTATAGTCGTGCACAGAACAACCAGATTGAGATTAACCATTGACAAGATCACAGTGAGGCTTGTCGGCACAGCTTGGTACTTGAGGCGGTGGATTATCTGGAGATTATCTGGAGATTATCGTAGGGTTCTACTGCTCGATGGCAACTTGTTGTGCCGAGACCTCGTCGGTTGCTGTTGTGTTTTTTTTGTTTCCATTAACCTCTGAGCCTTTATTTATGGAGAGTCCAATTTGCCTCCCATTTGTTACCTTTTCTTCCGTGTTGGTATAATTAGTGCGGAATTCCTGATTCTTTTAAAACCTGAAATTTCTTGATACTGGTGACTTACGTCTTGAAACGTTTTGCAAATCCGATATCAAGAATATATGGCAAAGTTTAACTTTGTAATTCATCCCTGGTATTATAAACGTTTAAACGTTATCCCCGACATTCTGAGAATTTTCTCTGTTCTGCCACGAATCTTTCTTATCCTTTTCGGAAAGCTTACTTCATATGAGAAGTGACAATTTCTTTTGTTACAGAATACTGCAGAATTACAATATAATTCGCAATGAGGCAAATCGGGCATTAATTTCAACTTGGATCTAAAAGAAAAGCAAGTTTCAAATAAATTCATTCCTTTTGAAACAGATCATATTTCAAAACCAGCATTATTAGATGAATTCAACTGGAACCACTCAAGCATGACTAACAGTCTATTGTAAGCTTTTCTGTGTCTCTCACTCACAGTGACTCTTTGGTGTAATGGTTAGCAAGCCTGACTGTTGATCAGTAGATCCATGGTTCAAATCCACAAAGGTCTTTTTAATATCACATCATTTTTTTATCATCTAATTAGATGAATTTTCAAATTCAAAATAGGAAAAACTCAAATGTTTATTGATCTATTCACAGGGGAGTGTCCCAGTCCGAAGGCATAATGGGATATAGCTCGAGTCCCCTGTCGGAATGGGGGAGGGGGCATGGGTCACTAGTCTTTGACTGAAACAATTCCTGGTTGAAATTATATTTCAGATGTAAAAGTGCGAATATGGCAACATTGTGCTAGTTGCACTTGAGTAAGCAACACAGCAATTGAATTGATTTTGCCTGTACAATTAATGACAAAGGATTTTCGCCACCCGCGTACAAAGTACGGTGGGAGGTCATGTCTTTACAGGTGTCTGTCTGTTAACAGTGGGGTACCCCAGTCTCTGGTCCCTGGCCTGGATAGGGTACCCCCCCCACACACACACACGGGAGACAGGGGTACCTCCCCAGACAGGTGAGCAAATGACGATTTCCTACAACATCTTCCTTCACTTATCTAAACTCCCCATTCTCCTCGTCGTGTTTTTCTTGGTTAGATATGATTATCATCGAGTTGTTACTCACTCAAGCATTTTGTTTTTGACGTGTCACGCTGCCGCGCGATCATCATCCCTGTGCGTGCCTGGTTGGTTTGGCAGCTCCTGGATGTTGCACAGAAGCTGGAGTCACTGAAGCTAATGATGATAATGTGATAACTATCTACAGGTTATTATCATTAAGCTAATTAATGGTCTGATTAAATCATGTAGATAGATTAGTCCTGGATTAGTTACAGATTTGAATGCTCACGTTTTAGATATGTTTACATGTCATGTTGCTTGAGTATCTGACGAGCAATGGAAATTAATATCCAGATTCATGTGAAATTTTTAGAAGATTTTCTTTTGAAAGATGAGAACGCTGACTTTTTCAAATTGAAAATAGCAGATCTGAAGAGCATGTACCTAAAACTCCAAGTGAATTCACCTTCGCTTGACGATACTAAAACAATGGACAGGTCTTTCTATTTTGCTTTCGTTTAGCGTGAATATAGCTTTATTTAATTCAATCTTATTTTCCCGCAGATATGGCATCCAATTTCTGGTTATATTCTTTTTTCTGTAGAAATGGTCCTTTGTATCAATTTAATATGAAATGGCGTAGCTTTGCATGGACAAAATCCTTTTCCAAAGCAGACTGGAGTGTGAGAAACAAAAAGGGATTTTTGAGGATGCCTTACATGTCTAAATATTGGGGATATCTCGGAATTGCTGGCACAACCAACCTATTTTAACTGATCACAAAAATCAATGTCGCCATTTTCCATCACCTTTAATTCTCACAAGAACAAACACTATGAAAATTGTGTTTCAATCATGACAAGAAGAAGTAGAAGTTGGGTATTTTTCTCTACTTTCTGGCAGGTTTAGTTATCTCACGGTATCTATACCACTATCTAAGAGGCACGAGCCCCGCATTCCTGCCCATCCTGCCGCAGATACTGCGCCACTGTCCCCAGGGACAACGAACCGATTCCAAAACTGCGGCGAATTCTTTTCAACGTTCCGGACAACGAGAGATGAAGAATATCAGTATCATAATACTGACTTTAAATGAAGGGCAAAAAGAATGCTTTTTAAGATCTGAAAGAAGAATCTTGTCTCTTTTTTTCAAATAATAGACTACAATTTTAATTCCTGTTTCACTATTATGAAGTTCTTTTCCATAGCTTCCAACTAACGAATTTTACATTTGTCTTTTGATTGTATTGTGGCTTCTCAATAGAAGTTTCCGCCGTTCGTCTGAAATTATGTTGAGTATCCAACCCATGCATGCATAGCTAATACTTCAGTTTGCCAGACTACAGATACAAGCTATTGCAATGCCTGCACTTCGTGAGTACATGTAAATGCCTTTCAAAAACATTTTTGAAGTTCAAACCACCTTGCAACCTGAGTATCCTACGGAATGCCACCCAGGAACAGGCGTACCGTGTGTGTCTCGGCAACCCTCCCCGTGAGAAGCGTGAAGTGTGCCGAGGCGGCGCCGGGGGTTGGCCGGGGTGTAGCGCCCATCCGGCCCGTCCAACCCTCCAGCTATACTCCTAATTTCTTCCCTAATTAACCAAAATAAACTGTGACCACATGGGGCCATGGGGGAGCTATCATCAGGAAATCATTAGGATGAGCTACCGGACATTATTACTGACAGGTTGATACATAGGTGAGATACAGACACAGATTATTACCCATCATCTATAATATTTAATGCTACTTGACATCACATTGAGTACCACTTCTCATCATCTTTGTACCGATCGTATCTAATGTGGTATCTATGCGGTATCTATGAGCAAGTGTTTACGTTTCAAATACTCACTAATAAATCGTTTTCAAAATTAAACGTTAAAAACTTACAAAATTCCCACATGAAAATGCAACCCACTTCTCGTGATCCCTTTCGCGTTTGTCCATCACTTGATTATAAATCACTAAACGGAATACAGGTTTTATTTAAGAATAATTGGCTTCAAACGTAATCCTAAACTAATTAAACTGCAATGCAGGTATTAAAACCTAAATAAGTATTAAATAAGTAAGCCAGACCTTATTCTATTTACACATTTCATAGTTTCTCGAATAAAAAATTATAAACAAATTAGATGCCCTTCATGGTGAAAAGGTGACCCTTTCATTTGATTTGAGAGATCTGTTGTCAAGATGTTGGCCACTTGACTTTGCATTCCAGGCTCTTGGCTTAACGAATACAAATTATGGTTGGATCAATTTAATTTATCAGTTTAAAGAAATAAGATAACTTCACTCTGTGGGCAACGTAGAACTGAAATTTTCACGTGGAAAAAATTAAATTGAGTTTTTCCTACCTTCCTGCCTTTGTCACGATCATTTCGGTGCCGAGATGGTCGAACTCGTCCCACAGATCCTTCATTTCCAGGTGAACCGACACGTTCATCAGTTTGTGGTGCAGCGGCTTCACCTGCTTCTCCTCTCCGGGAGAATCCTCACTGTCGCCCGCGGACCCCGGTCCTCCCTCACCCGGTGGTGGTTGTTCCCCGGCAGGCCGCCCGGCCGACCCCGTGTCCGAGCTGCCGCTGGTGTTGGCCGGGTCTCCCGCATGCTCTCCGCTTCCTCCGGTGACGCTGCTCGGAGGTCCAGCCGTCGAGAGGCCGGACGATGGGTCGCTGGACGGGGAAGTGGTCAGGCCCAGCGGATCGTAACCGCTGTCGTAGTACGCCGGACGGGAGGCCATGGACGTCGCATTCAATACACACGCTGAAATATTTCAAAACATTGTAATTTTCACGATAAAATCCAATGAAGTTTCCTTAGCAATAAATTCATATTTCTGATTCAAAGTATAGATGACATTTACACCTGCCAACAAAAAAATGGTACAGTTGTAAAAAAGTAGTTTATGCTCTACAAAATTAGTTTCGATACATAATTGCATGAGCCTAGATATTGGAGCACAGAATGTATCTTTGAATTAAATCAAAATAAATAAAAGTGCCCTTGACTTTACTTTAAATATTAGCACAATGTTTAATTTTGTAAAATTAAGTTCTTGGATTGAAGAACTTAATTGAGACATGTAGGGTAAGTACAATTGTGCACAACCGTCACGAAATGTACTTCAGCTGTAGTCAGTGATAACACTGTTCTCGACAGTGGCGATGCTGCACACGTTTCTGTCAATATGTGTTTGTACTTTCATACGAATGATAACCTCAATTTATTATGTAATGATTTAGACATGTGTAACAGATTCTGGTGCCCATTGTGTCATGACCTTCCTTCACCCAACACAAAACCCCTGAAAGTTACTTCACAGGTGGATGTATACGTGTGTAACGGTATTACATTTACGTTTCAATTTCTGAACAGATGAAAAATCATATTTATTACAACTGTAATAATTGTGCTCAATTGTGGCAATTTAAAATTTTCACGTTTTTTTGTTAGCCATCATTTAAAGGAGAAGGGTTTTAAAATTATGGAAGTTTGCAATTTCAACGTCCGTGTGCCAAATCGTAAAAGTAAGAGTCCGCTTACACTGAACGTTAGCGATGGCATTAGTGTAAGTAGACATCGCCAAAAACGGATAAGATTGGATATTCAATTGCAAATGATTTTGGAGTAGACCACTGTCCATGACTGACATCAGTTTATCTGGCTAGGGCAAGAAGAGTCGTTAATTCAGAGGGTCCATACTTGAATTATTGTAACTCGGAAAGTTTTCATTGAAACCATAAAGGTGTGAGTGTCATCACAGAATGCAAAAAAGGACAGTTTGATAACAGTTTTTGGTCTGTTGCTTGGACCTTGTAGCAGAATTCTGCTGGGCAACATATCTTCACTGGGACCCTGAGTATCTCACCTGATCTTTGGTTGTTGTGCTACGTCTAACAGAACAGTGGAGTTTTCCTTGAATTCAGTGGCAAAAAAAATTAAAAGGATTGCTGTATATGAATCCACTATATCTTGTGTAAGAGACAGAGATGATACCACTGCACCACAGGCACACAGGTAACAGAGAAGATCCTCGACCTGAACCCAATTCATGTTTCAGTGATTTCTCAGATTCTCTGAATTAAGTGAATTCAATGAAAGTTCTGCTCCCTCCAGGGAAAACCCCAGTGCCTCTTGAATCTTTTTGTTGACAACAAGTGTAGTGAAATTGAAGTAAAGTTTGTGCGGAAATGCCGACACATGAAAACTTGAACAGTTTTGACAATTGGACATGTGTCGGGTGTCATCACTTAAGAAAATGAAACTTGGTTGCAAAAACTAAATAGAATTTAGACGTATTTAGACACATCTCTTTGACTTGGGGCAAATTTATTGAACACAGTGTAACCTAAATGAGGGTTTTCAAGTCCAGAAATTTCCAGGTATATACGTCAAGTTTCAAAAAGAATTTATTAGTATCCTTTGAAATAAGTTGTGATTACACCCCAAACAGAGTATTTAGTAATTCAGAATTACGTAAGTATTTTATGTTAGGGCTTTCCTAGATTTACCAAATAAATTTGACTCAACTACAAAAGCTTTTCCTGCTTATTTTGTGTGTGTGTGTTGGGGGTGGGGGGGGGGGGTTGCATTGAATTTCGTGAAGTGGTCAGGAGAAAACATGCGATATTTTTGGATCGCTCGCTCTCCACTTATCTTCAAAATTATTCACAAAAATCCCCAAAAATTGTTTGATAACAATCTAGCTGGTGTTTCATTTCGGATGAATTCAAACGTAAAGATCACGCAGAATTTTTGTAACGGTTGACGTATCGTAACGGTGCCCTTACCTTCCATGCCCTTGATTCCCTGAACGTATCCGGCCGACGATGCACTCTGTCCCCATCCGTAACAATCCGCTCTCTGCTGGTGCGGACCCGGACCGTAAATATCCATAGGGTTCAGTGGATTCAGTGGACTGTATCCTAATCCGGTTAACGTGGATGCATCCACCATGGTCTCGGACATTATGGAAGCGATGGAGAAAGCGTTAGCGCGCGCTGTGGCCGAGGCGGATGAAGAAGACATGGAGTATGCAGATGGTGTAGATGGTGATGATGATGGTACGGGTGGAGGATGACAGCAGGTAATATCCATATAACTATCCAGTAGTCACGGCAACACCAACAACCCCTTCCTTCATTCACTGACTGCAGATAATCTCTCTTTTAATCTGTCTGAATCTTCTAAATCCTCAATCAAATGGCGAAGTGTTATCACGGTTCACGGTGTCGGTAGAAGGTACCCCTGAGGTCCTGTGGTGGTGGTACTTGCAGTAGAATGTGCAGGCAGGGGATGAGCAGCACAGAGGGGTGTGCTCAGATAGATACTGATCCTGCTGTGGTGCTGCAGTGGGAGGGGGCGGGTAGAAGGGGGTGTGGTTCGACGGGTACCACTTGGCACTCAAAACCAAGTTAACCAATGGGAAAGCGTGGTATCCAGAACACCCAAACAGGTACAGACGGGTTGATGGACTCCAGTGGCAGGTACACTGCATCAGTTTGCAAACACTGGAATATTTGTTGAAATTAAGAATACTAGAGATAATTGAAACAAATAAAATGTATTCAATGATTTACTAAAAAGGATAACAGTCATTGAAATTTCATTTCTACTATGTTCCCCTTAAATTAAAGGTTTAGCACGGATCAGTTTTCATTCTTTATGATAAATAATGTTCTCTCGAAAACGGTAGAATATAAAAGCGGACTTACATTCTGAATTGAGGAATAAAAACATAATTTGATTGCAAAAAAAATACTGAATATTCTAAACTCTAATTTGAAAAATACTGTCCAGGTTTATAAATTTTTGCCTTAACTTTTACGAACTCTACTCATTTGGTCATGTCTTTTCATTGTCATCGTCATCTCCAGTATTACAATACTGTGCATAATAAGTTAATTTTTAAGTCATAATGCCCTCTTCAATAAAATTCAATCGCAAAAATTCAGCACACGATTTAAGACTCATTTAGGCTTCGGTCTCTGGACTTAATGCCTAGACTCTCCAGCTCCATGTCAGAACCATCAGGTAACGGGCATAAGAGAGAGATAGTAGAAGAACCTTAGGGTAATCAGTTTCAATAAAGCTTCCCGTACTTCGCGTAAATCTGTCGTCAGTGAAGATCAGATTTGCCGTTGTCTTGTCCTCCATCATCTGCCATAAAGTCTGAGATACAGAGCCTCATCTGATCCAGCTAGAGAAGGAGGCATCTGGTCCGGTAATGCCAGAGATTTAGGTTTCTCCGCATTGCTGTATTTACAGGTGAATTTACAGGTTTTCTGCAAAATTTCTGATTAACGTAATTTGAATTCTATCATTCCCAGAAATGTAATGGGTCACCAGTTGTTAATCAAATTTTACGTTTTAATTTTTTTTGTTGGTAAAATGAGGTTTCTTTTTGCTTTGTCTTGCAAGGCAATGAAATATAAACTGCATTCCAGATCCTGCAATTTTATTCATGTGCACTTAAAAATGAAAATGAAATCATAGTTGCTATGGTAAATTTATCAATGCTGACATTTTGAAATAAAATGATATAAAATCGAAAATATTTTTTAAGAAAACACACAATTAGCATTACTACACCCTGCAGGAAGTTCAATGAATTCTGCCATTTGCGAGGAAATCCATAAATTCTGCCCCAACATAAATCAGTGGAA
>JBCAUG010722533.1:0-12470 GCA_038406175.1 Haplosyllis leylae
GACATAATTCCCCGGGGATAGGTCGGCTACGCAGCGGGCGGTATGCCTCTTGCGTTCACGCAGGAGGACTTTCTTGTTGATGAATAAAATGTGAACGGTCGTTTACGTTATGCCTTTGTGCCAACTTCTGTGTTACAATTGCTGACTGGTTGGAGGGAGACGTAGCACAGTAACTGAGTTGGGGTGCAGGAGCTTCGGGCGGCATGGTAAGTAGGCCTACTTTAGGATGCATGAATTGGCGATTCACAAGTGATGTCTTATAACAGCAACATTGTGGTTTGCGCTAGTCTACGAAGTTCTTTTTTTAACAGTATGTATGGCAGCCATTCACTGAATTTCCATGTGGATCAGTAAAATTGAGTGAGAACATAACAGGTGCAGGGTCGCGGACCTAGGCAACCAAGCGCTTCCCCCCCCCCCCTACTCTGTTAAAATAATTCATGGATGGTCATTAGAGGCAGCATGAATTTCATGTTTTTGATCCCTCTTTCGCCAGTAGCTGGATGCAATACTGAATCGATACAACCATAGTGATCTGGGACGTAAACAATTTAAAGGCGTTACAAAATACATTCAGTTGTTCACGGTTAGATCCACAAAGGTTATTTTTACGACTTTACTTTCCGAAAAGGGAAAAAACAGCCAATAATGGATCATAAAAGGCAACCAGGAAGATAATGCACAAATCTATCCCGTAAATCAGGTTCTGAAGGAGGAAAAAAAGTAGTGTGACCTAAATAAATACGCGAAAGGCGGATTTTCCAAAAACAATGAAAAAGTTGTTGCCGTGGAGATATTGATTCTACAGATGCATTCAAGTTGCCTGAACCGTGTAAGAACTCGAGTTTCTAGAGCCGTCGAAATGTCACAAGGTAATGAGAACCAAAATCTCGCCACACAAGAACAAGTGGTTGGTGGTTGCAATCTACTCGTACCACCATCGCTAGTACAAGTATTTGTGTGCTTACCTCATTTCTGAAGGTTAAAGCACCGATGACGACGAATATTTAATATACAAATGTAAAAAGGTCGTGTAAGAACTGTTTTATTTTATTTCATATTTTGACTTTTGATATTTTACAAGCTTTTTCTTCAAATAAATAAACAAAAATCTACTTTCCGGAATTGGAATATTTTGGTACCAGCAATAAAAAGATGAAATGTTGAGCTTTGGCCATTAATTCTAGACTGTAGCAACCTGACTACTTTTACTGTCTGGCACCAAGCATGTGTTCCAATACTAATATACATTTGGTGGTCGTTGCTTTGTTCAAGCATTATTATTTGAAATAGATCTGCAATTTAAGAAAGTTCTCAAACACAACCACAGTGAAATTGTTCAAATGAGAATACCGCACAGCCACGTCCAGCTTAATATGGGTATTGGCGATCTAATTATGAAGTCACAGCAGTGCCAACGACTCCCACTGCACAGATAATAGCTCCCACCAGTGGGTTAGCGATTGCCACCCCAGCCCCAGCTGCTGCAACGCTTGCCCAGAAGGTAGGGTTTTGAACTGCGGTGACGAAGACACTCCAGACGAATCCAGTAATCGCCTTGATCGTCATCCATACACCTTCAATGGCGGCCGTCAGTACAGACACGATGAAGGAAATTAGCCCCAGACTAACCACAACGATGATTGCTGCAATCATGCACAGGGAAAACAGGACGGCTGAAAAGAAAATGTACGAAATGAAATAAAATGCTTTGTCTCAATTCCATACTTAAGATTTTATTGTCCAGGGAAACTTCATGTAATCTACTTGGAAGCTCCCAGATCAACATTTATGACAGCGCATGTGGTTCTGAATACGGGGTAATACCTTGCATTATTTGAGACACTGCTTCTCCCAGGTGTTTCGCGGCCGCTACGGAGGCTTGTATTGCCTTCCTGAGCGCTTCCTTTGAAGTTTCATACAGCCAGTATGCTAAATCGCCGATTGTGCTGACTGCATCCGCTGAAATAAAAAAGTGTATCGTGCTGTAAAATATACATGTTTTAATATGACATGGACCTAATCAGCAGCGGATCCAGGATTTAGTCAAAGGGTTGCTCCAGTTATTTTTTCGAGATTTTCCTGACCTCACATAGCAATGACACGCAAGCAAATATCGGCTGGGGGCCCAGGGTATACCTTTGGATTCTAAAAGTTCTTGCATTTCAACTGTCAAATATGTGTTCTCCCACTTTTCCTGGTACCTTTTCTTCAAACTGTTCAACTCAAATTCATATGTGGGTACATTACAAAAGATACATTCCTATAAAAAAGATTCTGGTCATTTGTTGAAATGAAATATTCCTTTCCTGAAGGTAGAAATGAGAGATTCTAACTATTCTTTTGAATTACTTTGAAGATGCATTGGCCTCTATAAGCTGAGGGTCTGGGACCCACTCTGGGCCCCAGATGTTGTAGCATTTTTAACTTCAAAGTATGCATCTTCCTACTTTTCTAAGGACCTTTTGTTGAAATTTCAAAACAATTTTATACTAAAATATTTATTAATTCTTAAATATATTTGAGAAAATCCTATATGTAAAAAGATCTTACTTCTTGAAATGTTTACACACAAGACTATTTTGGGCTAAGTCAAAAAATGTATAAGAGTCCACACAAGGAGAAAAATACAACATAAAATGTAGCATGGTTAGAAAAGCGTGGAAGACAACACATATGCTGAATGCTGAGCAAAGGGTGGCGCTGGAAATTTTTGGACAAAAATTAGAATTACGCTTCTAAAATTAATTGTTGAACTCTTAAATGTACACTTGGCCCAAATATGGGGGGTGTGTCCCCCCCCCCCCCGATCTGCGAGTGACCTTGCAACGATGATAAAATGACTTGATGTTGTAAATTCCGTACCAAATATGCCATATGCATTTCTGCCACCTGGTCTAGGAGGTTGTCGTTGGACCCAGGCCTCTCCTTCTGTCAGTAATTGATTAAACTCTGGTGTGTTGAAAAGATTGCCCCATATTCCTTGCAGTCTTTGCTCTGCTGCAAGATCCTCTTGGGAAGGTCGGCGATTGTCATTACCTCTGGCTGCCCTCGCTGCTATGTCAGCGAGTTCCCTGCAATAAGAGTTGCAATTAGGTTGGTAGCCATGTCATTATCAAAATGCCTCTTTTTTTTGCGTGGCCTTGTTCTACAATTATGAATACATATTTACTGCAACAAGTTACACCATACTTTTGGGGTTCTTATACCGCCTTTTAATCGCAAAAATATTTGGGGTATATCCTGCTACATTCCATCACAAATATCAAGCTTTAAGAAGATCACCTACAAAGGATCTTTGAAATGACTGGGACCTTATGAATAATTGTACTCAAAATACACTACCTTCTTTGAGCCTCAGTAATGTTTGGTGGCATCTTCAAAAATATTTCTGGTGATGAATCTTTCTGTGGCTGTTTGCTGTGTAATTGTTCCTATCTCTTTGTGATGATCACTGATCAAAAATGGATTAAAACTATAAATATTCCCATGAAAATAAAATTCAAGTAAATCACCGTAAATGTCGCGATAATGTTCAAGAACGACCTACCTTGTAGTGTTCAGATCCAAACTTCGTTGATCAAACCGGCTTTCCACCTGTCAACCGGCGGCTGCTTTACCCAATCAGGCATCATAACTAGCCATGCATTTCAGATGAGTTTTCGAAAAACCTTTGTATAGTTTCTGAGCGTTTCCTTCCGCTTTGCAGAAAAACCACATTGAGAAAAAAAGTGTTGCGAAACGCCGCAGCCTACTTTTCCACCACATACTGGAGTTAATATCTGACGACTAGAATTAAATCTGAAGACGAATCCAGCGTACAACGCAGATATTTGTCCTCATGGCGGAGCAGGTTACAAGGTAAAGAACATGCTTTGTCTTTCTTACTTTCAGTGTACAAGTAGCTGTGCATTTTTCATTTCGTTCTCGTTTATCGTTGAATCCATAGGTCCGTGTGACCTGAGGACAATGAGCTTTTTAGTGTGGTTACAGATGTACAGTGATTGAGGATATTGAGGTTACTTCCGTTTTGCATTCTGACAACAATTAAGTAGTGTCGGTGATGGATCAACCAGGGGGTGTGAGGATGAGTACGCACACACCTGCTTAAGCACAACATCCAAAAATCTCCTTTTTACTTTCCAGGAAAGTGATAGAAGCCGTTTATTTTACGGATGACAATGGGAAATCAATATCCGCAGAAAAAACAAGACCGTTCACTTTCGAAGAAAAATCTGCCATGCAGTTCTGGAAGAATGTTTTGAACAGTGATCACACAGTGCAGATGATAAATATTTCAAACGATATGTTCACTAGGACAGAAATACCCACTGAAGAGAATAGTATGTTGAAAAAAATCAAACTAATGGTACCTTCACGTTGCACAGGGCCGGGGCTGGGAGCAGGAGTGGGACCAGGAACAATGGGTTACTATTTTGTATGCAGAACTGTTCACACTGCACCAGGACCTGGAATGGGACCAGACCCATTGTCTCCTATTGTCCAAGTTCCATTCCCTGTACCTGTCCTGTTCCCGTTCCGATGCAGTGTGAATGTGCCATAAGTAATAAAGTTCACTGGTAAATTTGTTGCCTCAATTTAATTGTAAGAAGTCAATTGTGTAATAACCAATCTAATGTATATACTAAATTGCCCATATATTTCCTAAACTCTGCGATGTATCTTTGAACACGTCAACAGAGCACACAAAGTGTTGTTAAGGAAATCACACACATTTCTTGTTCTATTTTTCAGTCTCACTCACCAAGACTAAGGAATGGCTGGAGCAGCATCAGAAAACCCTGTGGACGACATTACAGAACGCAGTGAGTCAGAACGATGAAAACATCAGTACTGAAGCAGAGCCATGTCTGCACCTCTTGTGCTACATGATATGCCTCTGCGCTGTACTCGAAAAATTACAAGACTTGGCTCTGGTCAACGAAGAACGCTGGTTGGTTCTATTGGTGGAACATGTCTGGAGTATCATGCTGAAGGAGACGTCACTCTCCTGCGAGAATTTGAAATTCTTACCCAGAGAAAGCTTCTTTGATCAGTTGATGAAGAAGCTGGGTCGTCTCTCAACTGTGACTGATTCTCCTCCAATATGGAAATGGTTTCTTGAATCATTAGAAACTCGGCTATTTGGCACAAACGAACAAAAAAGTAAAAATAAGTAATGGCGATTGAAATCACTGCCCACACTCTTATTTCCAAATAAATTCAAAATAAAAAAAGAATTTGATTTTGCAGTAAGTCACAGTCCTCATTGTCGTTGTGAAAAATGTTGCTTCTGTTATGGTAATAATAAATCGCTACCTGAAGAACTGAACCGTTGTCCGTCTTCCGATTTTAACTATTTTCATGCTATATTTAAAGAGCTCAGAACGTGCAAGGAAACTGATTACAACAACAATCTGTGATTTTGCATTGGATCAAAGACATTTACTATTTTTCCTTCATACCTTCCTATTCTCTTCTTGTCCACCAAGCGTAGAAACCTGATAAAATCACCTTGCGTTTTTCAAATCTAGCTCATTAATTGATTCCTTTCAAGCATATTCGGGAAGGATTGCCTGACAATTTACCAACCATACACGCACAACGGGAATTTTCACATAGGTTCTATCACTGCTGGTGCCTCAGCACCTCTACTAATCATATTTCACTGGGAGTAAGGCATCGAAAGTAGTTTAGTCTATTACATGCCAACTCAGTGCATAAAGTAAGTTGTGGAATTGTCTGATGAGATAATTTGCGGGTTAAAGCCGATTTTACAGTGAAATACCTAATATAAATCCACCGCAATTTGTGCATCTGAATTTATACGAAATTTAACTTGTACAGACGAAACAGAAACTTGCCAAGCTTACACTTACTAAATAACAACAATTTTAAATCAAAAACATGTAGTAAAATATTTTTTTTTTCTTCTGATATATTTTAAAGATTTCAATTTGTCAATCTGGGTAAGTATTCTGGAAATCAAAGTTGTCCAGGAGCAAAATTTATTCGTCAAAGACGTCAGATAAACATTACGATATTGAACTTAATTTAAATGCTTGCCAGTAATAATTGTGACTCAATTCATAATTTAATCACGAAAGAATCACCTCATCCTCCTCTTCCCTCCCAATAAAAAGATTGGTTCAATAAAATGTCTTGACCTAACTTCGACACACCTTCAAATGTAAATATCTGGACAATGAATTCGAAAGAAACGTCTCTTAGATCGCCGCTCCTTATCACATCGAGAAGAATGATCGGTGTAAAAATATTTAATATGTACAAATAGCATTCAGGAAAATTATGGCGGAACATCTGTGAAACAAAGATTTGTTACCAAATATCTCATGAATTCAACGCAAAATGTACAAACACCACTTCTGTAAAACTGTTTGAAAGGCCGAACGTTTGACGGTTTATGGGCATGAAATGCGAACGTCTCCGAAGCTCTGTACCACTGCGCCAAACGAACAATCGATTCTGTGTCTATGACTCAGGTTCGGAACCTGTTTATCATTTACATCCTGCTTCGCAATATTCCCATCTTGGAGGTTGAAAAAGCTCCTGTTGCGAAAAGCCTGAGAATAATTTGACTGATCATGCAAGGGTTTGGTATTTATTTCGAATAAAATTTCCCTGCGTGTTTGCAATACTTCAGGGATATTCATGAAATTACTGACAGCAAGATGTCAAACGAAAGCAGAATCAGGTATGTTGCATTACGATTCAAATTCAATGATTCAATGTTAACTTATTGCATAGGGAAATTTTCTCTCATTGTGAAATGTCTACACTAATTTTTTTTTGTAAATTTCCATTTTGCGCAAACGATTTTTGTGAGAATGCACGTACTACTATCATGTCCAAACAAAAAAAATCTTCCACCGGGAGCCATACCGTCTGCGGCTCCCATGGGAAGGAGTGGGGGCTGCATGGCGATCTCTAATGATAAGCTGTGGTTTTTATGCAATTTAAACCATGAGTGTGTGAATTACGTCACAGACACACACAATGCAAAATTATGTCTTTTCCTTGATATACCGATACAAGTCTTCTGCATAATGAAAAATTGTTCATTGCTGGAAACTCCACACTGAGAAAAATCTTCGCATATTCTACAATTTCAGATTTCCCACTTGTGTTTTGACAAAATGGTGAAACAAATTCATTCTCTAAGACCACCCTGTATTGGTGGCATGTTTTGAGTTAGATATTTTGACAAGACACATATAATTACACTTGTCAGCAATGAAAGAACTTGCTTTTGTTTCATTTAGCAGTAGACAAGTTGTAGAAGCCATATATTTGTTCGAGAAAGATGATCCGTACAAAACGAAGTTTACGGCCGATGAAGAATCAGCAATGCTACTATGGCAGAACGTTCTAAGTACGACACACGCTCAAGAGATGGTCGACATAGGCTACCAACAACTTGAAGACAACGTAACAATGTCACAATACAACGGTAAGTCACCATGGCAACATAAACATTAACAAATGGTGAAACTTTAATATTTATCTGGAGCATTGACAGTAGTTTTACATCAAAATACCTCACTCTTCGCCTCATAATCTTATTAATCTAACAAGTATACTTGTCAGTGCAACGCACCTAATTCCGAGAATCAAATATTTGATAACTGCAAACTATGAGTATTAAAAAATGCGTTATTGCAGATCAGCCAAGAGCAGTAGTTATGACCATTAACACATCTTTTGTTAACCCTTTCTCCATTGCAGTGCCGTATCAAGACTTGAGAAGCTGGATTGAAACCTACGAGGAAACTGTCTGGAGCGCTCTGCAGAAAACCCAAGGTTATGTAACAGTGGCACCAGAGGCCCATGTCTCCCTGCATTTACTATGCTACATGGTCAGTCTGGCCGCTGTAGCTAAAAAAGCCCAACAACTCTTTTCAATCCAAGATACAAAAAGTTTACTGAAACAGCTAGCTGAATATGCGTGGCATGATTTACTGACTAAAACTGGAACGTCTCTGACTCCCAGAGATATCAAGCTCATCCCGAAGAAAGATTTCTTCGAAAATATGATGGGGAAGCTTATTGGAGTAAAATCTACTGTTTCAGTTCTGTCTTTTCTCAGACAGTGGGGCAACAGAATTTGGTTCACCATTTTCGGAACACCAATACGGCCAGCGCATGCCTGTCTGCTCCTCTGCTTAAGCGTGTGCGCAGTCTTGGCCTTGTACTATCTACCAACTGGGCACACTGCAAAGAACAGACTTGTAGGACCGACTGATTCACCACAAAATCAACGTATTTATGAGCAAGTGAGAAAAAATCTTACAAAATTCATGTAATAGCTCTATTATTTTTGCTAAAGCTTGCAATTAAACGTCGCAAAAAAGTCGAATTTGGAAACTTCATGTACGGAGGACATTTTCAAATACAAACTTGATTGGTCTTCAATTTTCAAGTCATCGTAACAAAAGTAATTGCCTGTAAACTTGTACACTTTCTTTATTTTGTAAACAGACACAAAGAAACTTTTTGTCAGAAGAGAATATCTAGAGAATGTCAAAGCCCAACTAACTACAATCTAAAGATGTTCTGAATTGTGTAATGTTTAGCATGTTCGAAATAAAATATAATTAAGAGGTTTTAAGAATGGCTTTATCAAAAAAAATATTCAGAAAATCCCGGTGTACGAAAGAAAAAATTGACACTTAGACATTAACTCGGATTCACTTGCTATTTTAACCCAATTGTAAAATCAAACAAGAATGCTTATCGGCATCGTGTCGCACCGCATGAATTAGCTTGTACTTGATATTATTTTTGCATGCATGAAGATTCATCAGTGAAAAGAATACAGTACATATTAGCATTTTACTGATTGTGTTTTGAAATTAGTAGCATATTTTTGTGAGTAATAACTCAGTTGATTTATCAGGGTTGCCACATTGGAGTCCATTCAAAATTCCCTGACATTTCCCTGACATTTCCCTGACAAAATAACAGTTTTCCCTGACAATTTCTTTCATTTTTCAATCTGTGACAAAAAAAACTACTTTTAACTGTGACTAACAGCAATTCCCCCACACAATCAAGATTTTTGGAAGGCAAAAGTTTAACAGTAATAATAAGTAGACCTTGAGTTTATATTTGCCAAGCAGACATTTATATAAACACAACCCACGTAGAGCCCTTATCATATGATGGAAGTTTCAATCTAAAAATAATGTCATGACAAAATTTCCTGACAATTCTCTGACATGACAACACAAAATTCCCTGACAATTCCCTGACATGGGTCAAATAGCCAAAATTCCCTGACATTTTTTCAAAATTCCCTGACTTTTCCCTGACCTGGAGAAAATTTTGTTTTTCCCTGACATTTCCCTGACATGTGGCAACCCAAAATTCCCTGACATTTCCTGTCATAGCAATGGGGCAGCCTATTGTGACTTTTCACAATGTTGTATTTTTATTCTTGTGGATAATCCAATTATACATGGATTGTACCTCAAGAGGTAACAATTTAACTGTCAAGCTTACAAGCTTACACATAGCATTAGTTTCCAAAAGCTTAGATAATATCACAAATAAGACTTCTAGAAAAACTAAGAATTACAACTAATTTAAGACATGTATCAAGATATTTCAATAAGATAGGACACCAATCATGATTGGCTGAAATTTGCTGATGCAGTATGAAGAGAAATTATGTAGGGTAAAGAATGTCAGATGGCATCCTGTTACAATCACACAGAAAATTGAAATTGATATCTATGTCAAATGTGTTTACCACAAAGCAATTAAAGAGAAAAAAGACACATATTATGATGTATCACAGAAGCAATAAACCATTTTGAAAATAGTATGGTGGGAAATATGCCACGCTATGCCACGCAAAGCAAGGCTAAAAGAAATTTTAAGACTTGGAAAAAGTATACAAGCAAAAGAAGGCCAATCATTTTTAGAAAAAAAAATATCAGTTCAAATTTGCCTGACATGGGTCAAATGCTAAAAATTCTTGACATCTTTTCAAAATTTCCTGACAATTCCCTGACCTGAAGAAAATTTTGCTTTTGCCAGACTTTTCCCTGACACGTGGTAACCCTGTATAGATATAGGATTTGAGTTAACCGTCTGCTCTTTTGGAACGGTCACACAACGTTGTGTGTCATTCCCACTTTCACAAAAGCACTGACGTCTTTCGAAATTACTGTTCCTAAAATAAAATACCCCACAAAGTTCAATGGAAAATTTTATCTACGAACCTGACATCACCGTGAAACAGACTTCTTTGAAGACTTTAACAAGAATAAGCATTACAAAAACTTCCACCAAAATCGTAAACATACCCAAGCAACATGCACCGTATCCATGGACGAGGCAGGCTTTGTTTCACTTTCAGTTCCCATTGTGTCCCTCTTTAACAACACAAAATCTGGTATAGGTAGCCTAATACTCATGTGGTCTTCCAACACAACACTATTCTACGTACAGCAATACTACATGTAGTTTACGCAGTGACTAATATCCAACTAAAGCATCTTTTTTATCTTTCTCACCACAACAGCTGTACTGCAGAGCCTCTGCGCTGCAGATTCTTTGTTATTTCTAACGAAGCATCTGAACATCTGAACTCATTCCATTCGCTTCGATATTTTCCTTTGACCACGCTAGGTTATGTCACAGCATGATCAGGTTAATGTTTCAAAACGTCACGAAAGTTCACAAACAATCAGCATCTGACAACTTTTTCGCTGCAGTTCTAAGTCGGTTCCTGAATGACTCATGCTTTATAAACAAAAAGCCCCACACGCCAGCTTAACGCAATGATGCTCAGCTGCTCGACTACGACTTCTGATGTTTTAATGGCCTAATAAATTTCGTAATTAGGCCAAGAGATGCAACAGATGCCAATTATGTAATTTTAAAATCATTATGCCGCATTAAACCTAAAGAATACAAATATCAATTATTATCCATTTATTAGCAATATGACTGCTGGTACATTACTGGATATTAGACATCTGCTGGTTATAGCTGCGACAGCGAGGCAGGCCTTTTATCCACCAGTCAATTAATTCTTTTTAACAATACTTCTTCACTCCACATGAATGTACTTGCGGAAGACAATCATTTTTGTGATGACAACTCGGACTTTACAAATCTTTGCTATTTACCCCAGTGTTTACAAGACAAAGTGATGTTCCTGTTTGCTGACCATTTAATGTCCCCCAACCGGATGTTTGGAGGAATTAATCATCTTTTCTCGATAAATACGTTCAGCTTTGATGAACAGTTTTTTGAAATTAAGTAGGTATATACAACAAACTAGTTGTAACAAGGAGGACGCCTGGTAAATAGCTATGTGTGAAATTCATGTTTAGACAAAAACCTAAAAAAAAAACCATTTTAATCCGACGACTACATTTCTTTTTAAACATCACTAAATATTTGCTGACGACAAACCTGAAGAGATGAAGCCAATTGTTTGTAGTAAAATAAATCCATATCCTCCATGACAGTAGGAGAGGATAAATCCTTAGACTCCAGAGAGTTCTGTCGAGACGTATTCAAAATTGGCATCGGTAAACACTGTCTGACAGACATGGTTTTAAATTCAGTTAAATACCGTACAGATTCCTTATTTATCAATTCCGTACTTTAGGTTCTCTTGCAGTGATGTGAAAACTTAGATCAAGGACTCCATCATCACAAGTAATCAAAGTTTCTATTCCTGTCGAGCTGCATTCATATTCTCGTCACTGATAAGTTTTAATGACACAACTCGCGTGGGTGTGTGCGCCTTGGAGTATGACAAAGTAACTTCCTTGTAATGTGTCAGTAACATTCAGCTGCACACTTCCTATTGGAACAATTTTGAAAATGAGATTTTGTGAGTCTTTTTTGCCTTTTGGAAATTAACAACAAAACGTCTTTCTTACAAATGAAGTTTTCGTACTCCTTTCGGTATGCTTTGTAAGAAAATCGATCCTCGTAAAAGGATGTTCACTGAAATCTCTGACAAAACGCTAAACATCTTCAACAACATCGAAACATGAAACGATTAGCTCACCTCCAAATAGAAGTGGCAGAAACAAATTGTATTATTAACACGCCTTGGGTTTTCATGGGTTTCGTTCTGAGAACCCACGACCGTTGCTGTTTACACATGCCCTACTGTCGTTCCTGACAGGATTAATTCGCAATATCCGAGACCAAGGGGGTTAACTTCCATAATATTTTGTGAAGTTAGTGCTGAAGATCCAAGTATCCACCTGACCTAACATTACCGGTAGCTACGCTACTCTGATTTAGAGTAAATCGGTTGCAGGAAAGATACGATAGCTTTTCACCTCTGTTTCCACACGTAGAGTTAATGCCGACCCACTTGTGTCTTTCATTGAAAACACACAGTCATGCTTTCACAAACTGTTTAGTCTCCGCAAGGAGACTATCTGTGATGCACTCACTACTTCTGAGTGGATATT
>JBCAUG010722555.1:0-12468 GCA_038406175.1 Haplosyllis leylae
ACTTACTGTAGTTACCGGACTTGGGTCAGTTGAGGAGTTTTTCTTGGTAGTTCAGGATATAACTTGCTGTACCTACCGGACTTGGGTCAATTGAGGAGTTTTTCTGAGTAGTTTGGGATATATTTTGCTGTATCTACTGGACTTGGGTTGGTTGAGGAGGTTTTTTTTTGGTAGTTCAGGATATAACTTGCTGTACCTACCGGACTTGGGTCAGTTAAGAAGTTTTTCTCGGTAGTTCAGGATATAACTTGCTGTAGTTACCAGACTTGGGTCAGTTGAGGAGTTTTTCTGAGTAGTTTGGGATATATTTTGCTGTATCTACTGGACTTGGGTTGGTTGAGGAGTTTCTTTTTGGTAGTTCAGGATATAACTTGCTGTACCTACCGGACTTGGGTCAGTTGAGAAGTTTTTCTTTTGGTAGTTCAGGATATAACTTGCTGTATCTACCGGACTTGGGTCGGTTGAGGATTTTTTCTCAGTAGTTCAGGATATAACTTGCTGTACCTACCGGACTTGGGTCAGTTGAGGAGTTTTCTCAGTAGTTCAGGATATATTTTGCTGTATCTACTGGACCTGGGTCAGTTGAGGAGTTTTCTCAGTAGTTCAGGATATATTTTACTGTACCTACTTGACTTCGGTAGGTTGAGGAGTTTTTCTGAGTAGTTTGGGATATATTTTGCTGTATCTACTGGACCTGGGTTGGTTGATGAGTTTTTCTCAGTAGTTCAGCATATATTTTGCTGTACCTACTGGACTTGGGAAGGTTGAGGAGTTTTTCTTGGTAGTTTGGGATATATTTTGCTGTATCTACCGGACTTGTGTTGATTGAGGAGTTTTCTCAGTAGTTTGGGATATATTTTGCTGTATCTACTGGACCTGGGTCGGTTGAGGAGTTTTCTCAGTAGTTCGCAATATAGTTTGATGTACTTAGCAGACCTGGGTCAGTTGATGAGCTTTTCTTGGTAGTTTGGGATATATTTTGCTGTATCTACCAGACTTGGGTAGATTGAGTTTTCTCAGTAGTTCGCGATATATTTTGCTGTACTTACCGGACTTGGGTCAGTTGATCTTGGTAGTTTGGGATATATTTGCTGTATCTACTGGACTTGGGTCGGTTGAAGAGTTTTTCTGTGTAGTTCAGGATATATTTTGCTGTACTTACCAGACTTGGGTCGGTTGATGAGTTTTTCTCAGTAGTTCAGGATATATTTTGCTATACCTGCCAGACTTGGGTCGGTTGATGAGTTTTTCTTGGTAGTTCAGGATATATTTTGCTGTACCTACCGGACCTGGGTCAGTTGAGGAGTTTTCTCGGTAGTTCAGGATATAACTTACTGTAGTTACCGGACTTGGGTCAGTTGAGGAGTTTTTCTTGGTAGTTCAGGATATAACTTGCTGTACCTACCAGACTTGGGTCAGTTGAGGAGTTTTTCTGAGTAGTTTGGGATATATTTTGCTGTATCTACTGGACTTGGGTCAGTTGAGGAGTTTTCTCAGTAGTTCGGGATATATTTTGCTGTGTCTACTGGACCTGGGTCGGTTGAGGAGTTTTCTCAGTAGTTCAGGATATGTTTTGCTGTACCTACTGGACTTGGGTTGGTTGAGGAGTTTTTCTGAGTAGTTTGGGATATATTTTGCTGTATCTACTGGACTTGGGTCGGTTGAGGAGTTTTCTCAGTAGTTTGGGATATATTTTGCTGTATCTACCGGACTTGGGTCGGTTGAGGAGTTTTTCTCTGTAGTTCGGGACGTGATACTCCAAATCCTCATGTAACATCTGCTGATACTTCATCTCCTAGACAATTTAGAGAAGACATGTCGTACAGAAGATGTAGCACTCATAGAGATATTCTGACGATAATGTCCAGTTTACTTTACTTACCCAAAGAAGAGAGCATGTAAATAGACATTGTTGATGGATTTAGATAAATTTACTGTGTTGTTTCTGTCTGGACAAAATGAAAATCCAAATTCTCTGTACCATTGCAACCCTCGACTAACTAAACAATTAAAATTTTAAAGTTCTACTCACGATTGTTTCCATCTGGAAGTGCAGCGCGTCTATGGCGTGTTTGGTGTTGGTCATATCTGAGGGTGTTACCGCCCTAGGTGTGGGCGGACGCTCGTACATCTCTACATGCGGGCGTGGCACCTGCTCCCGAACATCTGAAACATTCCACACAATCTTTATTGCAATCAGTGAGTCTGAATTCGGGGAAAAGCCTTCGACTGTAAGGGCCCGTTTACACCAACCGTCAGTGTCAACACTGCGATAACGCTTGCGACATAGCTCTCATTGACCATAATGGAGTGGCTTGAGAATGGGGTTGCAACCCATTTTGGAGTGACTCCATTGTGGTCAATGAGAGATGTGTCAAAAGCGTCATCGTAGTGTTGGTGCTGACGCTTGGTGTAAACGGGCCCTAACGTGTTGATTTCTTGCACAAGATTGATTTACATGAATGTTTTGCTCTTCGAAAACGTGTGAATCAAACGGAATCTCCTGTTTCATACAAACACCCACCGAGGTCCTAATTCGAATCTACTAATTGACTGCTGAATTGTGAATTCTACACAAGAGGTGGTATGTGATACTCTAATGGTCTATTTGCACCTGAATCAATTGATGGATTGCAATTACAAGGACGATTGCGACTCTTTTTTGTATTGAAGAGTAGTAACAGTTGCGATTGCAATTCCAATAAACTCCACAGAAACAAGACAGCCTCGCATTAACACTTACACGAGGGAATGCCGACCATGCTAGACCAGACCTAGGTGGGTCGAAGGGCAGGGTGGGAAGGTCACTTGGTTAGGGGAGCGGGGTTCTTCCCTCCATAAACAGGACCTGGATAGGAGGCACCCTACCCTTCCCTCCCCCCACAAGACTGCAGCCCCTACCCCTCCCTCGAACAGAAAAACAGACAGTTGTGTAAACATTACCTTCCCCCCGTACCACGTATGTGGTCGGTAAAAATAGTAATCATCTACGTAATCGCAACAGTTCAACTTATCTCAGGTACAACATGACCTTATAGGTGATGGTTTACCATAGGCCAGTCATGATCTATAATACATACGGAAGAGGAGACAAAAACACATAAGGAGCTATTCATGATTTACCTTTCCTGGTGTGCATCAAAAACAAAATAGTTGTTTATAGTTGTACATATAAGTGTAGTATAGAATATTAAACGTCCCATAGAACATTGGGAGTGGCTGAATAATAGGTTGGTGCCTCTTTCTATCAGCTGAATCGGCTAATGATTTAAACAAGCATAAAGAAGACTCGCGTGTACCAGGCATAGGTGTGGCCGGCGTGAGAGGCCGGATCAAGTGTCCGGCGATCTCCATTACCGTCAGGGGGCGCTCCTCCTGCTGCTGCTGTTCACGTGACCTGGAGGAGCTTCCACTACGCGTGTGCGGGCTGCCACCTGGTGAGAAAAGTTAGAATTAGCCATACTTCTCGGATACATTTACACTGACGGATAGCTCCATTAAAAACTGTGGCAATACGTCATCACTTTTTGTAATACTTTCTTCTTTCTGTTCAAAATACTAGTTTAAAGACTGAACAAACACTAGCTTCTTTGGTTTCAACGTGAGCCTTACATATGTGTTTTGATTGGTCTTCTTCAGAAACTTGTGGTCATAATAATTTAACAGTGTATAGTGAAAGTCTAAATCAATAGATTACTGTGACAGTTCTTTCTGTTTATTAGCTCTTGAATGAAAAATTGGAGAATTAAGTGATCCTCTTGATGAAATAGTGCTCGTTTCTGTACACAAATTTAGCGTCATATTGTCACGTCATAATCTGGCGTCGTGACGTCATTCGAGAGCTTGGAAACCGTTGCCATGCAAGGTTGCTTTATTTTAATTTTTTCTGAATTCTATTCTGTTTCTGTTCTGTTCCTTTGACAGACAAGTGTGCTACCATATATTGTGCACGTACGGTTCACGGGGAACTACTTGAATGCAAAGTATTACAAACCTACTAACAGAGGGCGTGAAAGTTTCTTGGAGGATCCTGGAAACCTAATGTCAATATACCAGTTTTTCAGAGCTGGAGTAACTCTGACACGAAGATGGGTCTTTCCTTCAAATATTTGGTTTTTCATGTAACCGCTGAGCCAAAGGCCACTCACGGTTACGAATGATGCAAGACACCAGTTTTTGGCTGAAATGCCGGAAGCTAAGGTGTCATGACTTCTCTGCCTTGGCAGACTAGTCTCCAAGATAGACAATGTCATGCACTTTGCACGCTTGGTAAAACAAGCAAGTGTGGACTACTGACGCAGTTTCACAACTGGTCAATCAGTCTGGCATACTGTCTTGAGACATCTTTTACCCTTTGGGCCTTACACTAAGTCAAAGAACGAAAAGAAAAAGAAAACGAGAGGAAAATTTCCACTTGTGCTAAAGTTAATAACGAACGCCCCGAGCATTATTCCAAATTTTTGGTGAATTGTATTCTGTACTTCACACTAAAAATGTATATGTTTATATTTTCAGTTCTCACCACTGATCCAAGATACAGTATTAAAAGGAACTTTCAACGCGACCCTCAACAACCCCATAGCGCCTCGCTTCGATCTCAACGGCGCATCCGCTGCAAACCACCCCTTTTTACTTGGAGTCTAGGGGGCGCCACCTGTCTTCGCCTGGTAACCGACCTGCTGCAAGAGGGCACCACTGAGGCCCTTTTCGAGAGAGGTTCTTATTGAGAAAATAAGTTGACCTCCACATGTGATAGTGTTATAAATTAAATACTGAGAAAATTTATTATGATATATTTTATTGCACAGCTGCCAAATATTAAGCTGCTTTAATCAGTTTTTCCCAAACTACAACTGTGATATCAATGTGCAGTTAAATGGAGAAAATTTTTGAAGAGAAGAATGCATGAATCGTACATTTTACATCGGTATTTATAACTAGTCCACGAATATACAAAACTGATTGTTGACCAAATGGTAAGAAATCCAGTGAACTGTGATATTAAAAGAAAAGAGTTTTATTGAAGCCATGTCCACCAATATATTTTCTTGTCGACATTTTTACTAAAGATAGATGTGTCAAAAATATTGCTTTATTTGCTCACATTTCAGAAAGTATTGGCACTAGTCTTGGCGGTTTTTGAGGTTGAGCATCAAATGGATTCATGTGTTTGTGTTTCCATACATTATTAAAATAGCTCACAAATAAGCATTCCTTTTATCAGCCAACGCGTGCTTTAGAGATTCCTTGAAAGTATTCTGCAAAAGCCAAAAATTAATTTACCTGTAGTAGACAAAAAATATCACTACGCAGCTATTCCTGCAGGTAAATTTTACTTCACGCCACCACAAATTTAACTTTTTTCACTTTGTAACGTTTAATTGACGCTGAGAACAGTATTTTAAATTCTCTCTACTCATTATATGTAAATAATATTTTAGTAATGTTGATCAAAGGTAGTCAATTTATTTTTACAAATGCTGCTGAGAAATTCAAATTGTCAAAAATAGTCTGCTGTTTTCAGCAATAACAAATCAATTAGCAATAACAAATCAATTAATTTGTTTAAATTAATGAAGATTCAGGTGTTGAATATGCCCACAGGAAATTCAAAATTTGAACGAATTGCTTTTAAAAGTATCTCCTATATTGCCATATTAAAAGTTCCTTGTAACACATGGTTAACATTTAAACTAATAGATCTCAGTTCTCCACCGATTGATGATTTCGGATTTAGACAATTTATCCACGGGAAACCAGAAATTAAAAAAAAGAAAACTGGCGATGTGGTCAGTATCTTGATTTAAATCCGACTCGTGTGCCAGTACTGGTAAAGCATCTTGTGTACTGTTCAAAAACATGGGACTGAGACACATCAGGTCTACGGTGCAAGATGCCCTCACAGAAAAATAGTTGACCTTTTATGTAGCAGTATTTGGAGATCTTCTTGGAGCCAATCTTTCCGGGGGCGGAGGGTTCTATGAAGCAACTTTCAGAGATCCTCATGTTGCGTTTTTTGGAGGGGTTCATGCAAAGCAACTTTCTTCATGCAACCAATTGTTTTTGAAGGGGG
Source organism: Haplosyllis leylae (assembly GCA_038406175.1). Taxonomy (NCBI): domain Eukaryota; kingdom Metazoa; phylum Annelida; class Polychaeta; order Phyllodocida; family Syllidae; genus Haplosyllis; species Haplosyllis leylae. The sequence continues at coordinate 6,074 of JBCAUG010722555.1, forward strand.
TGCTCTATGAAGCAACTTTCAGAGATCTTCATGTAGCGAATTGTTTTTAAGAGTGGGGTTCTATGAAGTAACTTTTAAAAATCCTCATGTAGCCCATTTTTTGGGGGGGGGGCAACTTTCAGAGATCCTCATGAAGCCAAGTTACTTCATAAATCACCCCCCCAAAAAAAATCCAACGATAAGGAAAGTTGCTGATAGAATGTTTACATTTCTGAAAACAAACTAAAAAGAGCCAATGTCAAGATGCTTGAGGTCTTTTTGAATTTTACACAAGAGGAATATTTGAGTTAGATATTCCGGCCAAATGAATTGGATGAGACACTGGATTTCAAGTATTGAAACCCAAATCTGCTGTAACATTGTCGTTGTTGTAATATATTTTATGTTACAAAATGTGGCACAGTGTTAACAATGTATTGAAAAGTGCACAAATTGTCTTGTATCTTTTGTCAAAGAAACTAATAAAACAAGTGAAGCAATGGGGCAAGTGATTGTTACTACATAAGCGGTCCAGGATAGTTTTGGTGTGCGATGAATGAAACCGGATATAAATATTGCATATATCTTAAAGGACCAATACAGTGTATATAATTTATATGTGATATTTCCAGAGTATATTTGAACAATAAACAACAAGAGAAGTTAATTGCGAAAAGCGGCAGTGAACTAGGGAGGAAACCCAATGATTTTGTGTAAATTTCACGACATATTTTCCACATCTTTCTTTGCATACCTAAGTAACAGTTTAACGCGAAGATAAAAGCCCCATCGATCATGTTGAATTTTCTCAACCAGTTATACTGTTAAAAGCTCCTTTCAGTGTTTTTTTTTCTATTTTGCCTGGTACAGTCAGTCAGTGGCGGTTTATTTAAGAGATAGTAGAATTATTTTTTAAAGCTTTTAGGAATAGAGTGGACTGGAAGATCAAGAGATAAGCAATTACATAAGAAAGAGTAAGTAACGGACATAGATGGGGAAGGGCTATTCAAAAATAAAAATAGGGAACGAAAAGCTTCACAACTGATGGCTCACACCCCCATCTGCCACTTCTCACTTGCAGAAGATACTGGTCTGATCTGAATTTTTTCTTCTGAGATAGTAAATACGAATTAGACATTTTAATTGATTAAACATTGTGTTGTACCACGAATCATTGGCAGTGACTGTAGGCTTATATTCGTTTCTGCCGATTAAACCGACATAAATGTCACAAGTGAAATCGAACAGTTAGAAAATTCACATAATAACTAGCCACTGTATTCAAAAGGCCTTTAAGTAAGCACAGCTGATATTACACACAATTTTGCCGATAGCTGTGGGTTTCTAAAAATGGACAAAATTTTAGTCAGTAAGATAGAAAAAAACCCCTGAGGGAAAAACAACAGGTACTGAGCCAGGAGTTGAACCCAGGTCGTAGTGGTGAGAGGCACAACTGTACCACTATGCCACCATTTTTTACTTGCAAGTTTGATTACAAAATATCTTGATGCCTCCCGTAAAACAAGGAGACTTTCTTTCAACCAACCCTCACAAACAGGTAAAAGTGACCCGAGGGGTTACAGCCAAAATCCACTTAGATGTGCACAGACAAGACCTGTCATTTCCTACATTTGTACACATTTATTATATCTTTATAATCGAGTAATGGGGAAATACACTTGGAATGAGCCAGCATTCACAACATGTGCTGGCAGATGTGGTACTTTATTTAAGTTCGTGCTTTTTTTCTTTTGGATAAGGTTTTCTTGTGTTATTAACCCGTCCTGGTGGCGAAAGAATCGCCGATTGCACCGGGAATTAATGTAACCGTTTCTTCGAAGTAAGCAATAGTGGTATTAAAGGTTTCCGCATAAAGAAATTTTCCAGCAGCAATATTGTTACCTCCAGTGCGATTGAGTATGGGAACCTGTGGCTGTGCAATCCAACAGTATACCACTGTGCCATATAAGTTTTTCCGTAATTGGCGTTAGATTCTATAGATTCTGTAGATTCTAAAGAATCATGAGAGAACTAAAAAATCCAGTTGCAAAATATTACCCCTACTGTCAAGTGAACCCAAACACTGGCTTTCCTCTGACTTTCATGTCCTGCATGCTACCACCTGAACTAATTCCCCTATCTACTGAAGGTCTCAACCCTTTAGATCCTGATGGAGTCATACTCTATTGATTCTTGGACTTAGAATTTTGGTCTTGGTCGTGCACACAACATGAATTTTTGACTAACCTTTGACCTATTTCACTTATCTCAATTTGAAATTAATTCCAATTTATGCAATTGGTCTCATGTAAGGTAATTAGTTTGACTAGTCTTTTCAAAATTGACCAGTGGTAAAAAATTATGACAGTGTGGAAAACACAGGTGGTTTCTTTATTATTTTGGTCTGATTATCAAATTACTTTTTTTTGATTTTAACTGGATTTCAAAATCTGGGCGGTTTTGGTGAAGGGTAAAGTATGAAATTCATTTGGTTGAGATGAGCTTCTTTCTTCTTTCCACCCAAGTTTGTGTTCTATTTTACAACCAATAACCATCAATTGCATGTGTAAAAATTACAATTAAAAGACTTTTCCCCCAGGTTGAGTAGGTCAAAACTATTCCAATAAACATGCTGACCTATTTTAGGGATGAATCAATCACAGATCATAAAGATAGAACAGAAAAGACAATCAGGATTTTTACGACAGGAGACTCTGCCAAATTAAACAAAAATATGAAGATTTCTCTACTTATACCTCAAGTTAGAAGCTATACCAACTTAGAATTAAAGCAGTTACTTTAATTGGTCCAAATATGCTACACTTAGATTTCAGAAGTGCTTGAAAATAAGAATTTATATCTGGCAGAATTGTCTCTTGTAAAAACCTCAAATAAGAGACTTGACCTGACTGAGATTTCTCTGAAGCAGCCAACTAAATTTATTCAGGTGTGCAACTTGCCGGTTTTGTGAATGAGTTTGATAATATGATTTTGCTTATTGACTGAACAAAATTTTACAGTATTTCTTGTCTTGATGTTGATAAAAACGCACTGGCAAAGATAATTATTTCCAGACCAGTGCATGGTACGGCCAGAAAAAGTCCATCGCTGTGGTCGCTCATCACTGTGCGCTATTCCTAATCTGTTGTGACATCGTGAGCCAAAACTAGACAGGCTTCTGGGCAGCATCTATTCCCATCTCTATCTGTTTTACAGTTGTCTATGCCAGATGCTCTTTGTGTGCTGAATGTTTCTCGTGCTTACGAAAACGTTTGTTATGTGCGATATGCTTGAATTCTGTATTTATCGTCAGAGAACGGTTTTTCTTGTTAACTTAATGATTCGTGGGTCCCAGGTGTAATTGATAAAGTTAGTTTTAGCTGATGAAAAGTTCACGAATTTTTAGTTTCTGACCTGCACTCTCTTAGTTCATATCAGCTAATTGTAGTGATTTTAAATGCATTGAAGTCTATGAGGGTCTCGCACCTCAGTCAAGCGGATCCTTTGGAGTTTTGATTAAGATTTTTAATTGGTGGCTCGTTTAGAGTCACTTTAGTGCTTGGTTTTGGCCTTTTAGTGGAGGGGACCATGTCATTTGCCATTCAATAACTTGTACAGAGTGTTGGTGATACCCATAGGTTGTTGGGACCCTTTAACCCTTCATGCAATAACTGAAGTTGTTTGCATTTTGGTACTCAGAGGTGGTGAAAACCGCCAAAAAACTAGTTTTAATTGCCTTTGCACCCTTTGCGCCCTTCATGTCCTTTAGTGGTAGAGGTATAAATACCCAGAGGGGGAACACCTCAACCCTTCATGTGGTAATCAACTAGTTTGGACCTTTTGCATACAGAGGTGGCTGGGACCTAAAAGCCTAGTTTTAACTGCCTTTGGACCCTTTGGTGATGGGGGAGTTATAAATAGTAGTATATTAGGTAAACTGAATCAATTATGAATAAGACTTCAAAGAGGTAACAAAGAAGGAGACCAGTGGTGCAAGGGGCAAAAAGGATATGAAAGCTGGTGCCAAGGGTGTAAAGGCTGGTGCAAAGACTGTCAAGGCTGGTGCAAATGGCACAAAGGGTGTAAAGGACACACCCTTTGCATCCTTTGTACCCTTCACACCCTTTCTGTCTTTGTACCCTTCATAGCTTTGCACCCTTCATATCCCTTGTGCCTTTGCACCGTTTGCAACTTTGCAGTTTGCATCTCTGTGCACTTTATGCTTTTTACGCCCTTCACTCATTTTCCCCCCTCGAGCCACGAGCCACCTGGTGAAACTTCCACCTCCTCCTGATATTTTGAGAGTCTCTGAATTCGGCGAAGACAAATTTTTGCTGTCAAAAGTGACGGGGTTTGAATCAATGATTTGTCAACTACAAGCACAGCTTGGGCTTTCCTGCTACTGTGCACGACTCACTTCATCAAATACTAACTTCAACGTGTTCATCGCTGAAATTGGGTAATAAATTAGATTGTGCCAGGATTGTACTATTTATTGAAGCTCGACCTGAGTAACATATGTACTAAAAGTATCCAGTAAACTTCAAACAAAATAGTCCAAATCATTACCTGTCCGATTCTCTTAGACTCGGATCTGAGATTAAAGCCTGAACCCGGATTATCAAGGGCATCTGTCAAAGGCAATTTTGGTTGTAAAATTCCCGGAGATTAATATCAAAACATTTGGTATCTATTTAGTGGATCTTCAGCGATTCTGGAACTCCTGTTTTTCACCGCATACGACCTTTAGTTTCATTTTCCACAGGGTAAAATTGGAACCATAATTACCGCCCGCATTCCGAAGGAATGGGGAAGGTACTGTTTTCACAGGTGTCTGTCTGTCCACAGGGGGGGTCCAGGTCAAGCCAGGGGGGTACCCAAGCTGGGGGGTACCTGAGCTGTGGGGGGGTGTTACCTGAGCCAGGTCTGGCTGGGGGTGGGGGTACCCCGGTCAGACATGGCTGGTATGGGGTACCCCCTGGCTAGGATGGGGTACCGCCCCTGGGATAGGACAGCAGAGTGAGCACTTGTTGCGTGGCGGGCGGTATGCCTCTTGCGTTCACGCAGGAGGACTTTCTCGTTTGATGTCTACTTCTCACCAGAATTATTTTCTCGAGGAAGAGAACAATTGCCATTCACGATTTTTCACACATTCGTCTCAAAATTATTCAGAGTTTGATTTTGTTACGCTAATTTTTATAGTTATCTTATTATTGAACTTCTGGATAGAAATTATTGCTGCTACTACTTCCAGCAAAACGAGGTGATTTTTTGCAACCAAAGAGTTACCTAGGTCGATAGAAAAACAGTGAAAATAACCAAAATACCACAAATATTTGGTTTTAAACAATCACATTTTCTACAAGATCAATTGAACTACAACAGATAAATGTTCCCCCTTTTATTCCATTAATTGGAGAAATAACCGTCCGTAAGGTACATGCATTAAAAAAGTTTTAAATATTGCACTTAAAGTCTCAAATCACTGTCAAAAGTTTAATTTTACTTCACAATTCACAGTTTAGATGTCACTTTTGTTCATTGAATTCATTGAACCACATGACAAAAGTCATGTAGAACATACAGATAACCACAAAAGTTAACTATCTTTGACATTGATTTATCTACTTTTGAACATTTCACAAGTAGATACCATTGTTTCTGTGTGCCCCTTGTGACCTTCCTTTGGGCCGCTCTGTGCATTTTACTTTTTGACAATGCATTTGTAATTATACGCACTGGAGATTCATAATGCTTACAATTTCAGCCAACTTATCTCTCAATTTTTGCGCAACAGGGACAGCTAAGCGATCATTTTGATGTTCGACGCCGTTTCGTTCGCACACGCACATCACCATGTCAGGTTAGTTGCCTGTGCTACACCTCTGCAAAAGTGGCATTGGCGGATCCAAGGAGATGCCATGGACAAGTTGAGATTTGGCATTTTTGGAAATCAACAGGACAAATGTCGACAAAATATGAAACATTTTAATTGAATAGATACTCGCATAAAAACTGCAATTTGTGCGTATTGTGTAGATTTAACATGTCAGGAGGCTCGAGCGGTCTAAGGTCTCAGGTTGCAGTCTGGTTCTCCAGAATTTCCCAGACGGGGGGGGGGATGGGTGAGAGTGGGGTTTGAGGGTCAATGCCAGAGGTGGGGGCGCCAACCTATCATTTAACCAAAAACTGCTCAAAGACTGCTTGAAAATAAAAGACATTGGACCCTGGGGGGCGTCATGGATGGGTGTCTGAAATAAAAACACTCGGAAGTCAGAGAGTTCCGTTTAAGAAATTACAGCTCGAGTAACCAGGCCACCGCATACAATTTAAAATTAGTCAGGGGATAGCGCGAACGCAGTCCCCCACTACCATAAATTACGCACCCGAGTCACCCACATTTGGGGTGATCGCAA
>JBCAUG010722566.1:0-12468 GCA_038406175.1 Haplosyllis leylae
AACAGCTAATATGTTGATTATTGTAGAATTTATTGGGGAATCCAGAAAGTGTCTCGCTCTCCCTATCACTAGTCTAAAATATGTCCAGGAACAGATCCAGGATTTTGGCGAGGGGATCCCAGCTTCGGAGATCGAAAGTTCCCGGTGTAGGAGAGTTGTATGAAACTAAGGAGACATTGTTGAATGGGATCCAAATCATCACTACATTTGTTAACATGCCACTCATAAATATCTGAATAAGGAATGACCAACAAGAAACAATTGAGATTTGGGAGTACACAAGTCACCAATCCTTCCTCATTGTCTTTTGTACTGAAGAAATTCTAAGAATATTTGGGTATCCCTAAGTGATTTGGAAAATTCCAACAAAAGTTAAATCACCCTCAATATCGATGCAGGTTTTTCATATCAATTTCTAGTTAAATATCAATCACATTAATTTCTCCTCCAAAATGGGTACCTTTGTTTCAAATGCAAATCAAAATGTGTAAATATTGTCAAATTATAAGGTGTATATATATTAAGTTTTTGTACTGCTGTTCTGATTTTATTTTGTCCAAAAAGATATCAAGATGTGACACATACTTTATTTTTATATTTGGGTTTTTGGACCATATTATATTATGTAAAGTAGTAGTGATTATTTTCAAGTACATATGGAACACAGTGTACATTATGCACATTTAAAATTTTATTTGAAGTGAAAATGTGAAAAAATGAAGAAGATAAGGCAGAATATATAAATTGATATGGGAAACCTGTATCGTTGTGCTTTATTTTTTATGATTTTGGAGACAAGTGTTTTCCTTATTTCTGCATGCCTCAAAATATATTTTGAAAATTATCTCTCGGACACCCATTTTGAACCTTCAGTGAGAAACTTTAAAATCCTCAAAAATGTCAGATTCATTTAATTTTCGCTCATGGTATGATTTATATAGCTTAGGGCTGAAATAGTGGGCTGAAATATTTAATTTTAAATAAGGAGTTTCGATCGCTGAAACAAATGTTCGTGCATAGACCTGACACTTCGGTTGTGTGCAACAGTTTAAATAATTAAAAAAGCTCAGGTCGATGAAACATAATGGACCTTACTTCAGTCATCAATGTACGCAATAGTCATGAGGCATGTACTTCTTACAGAGATAACGAGAGAAAATAGCACATTAATCAATAAAGTTTTCTACAGCTATTTACTTCAATTATGAGAACAGGAACACTCGTCCTTGCAAAAGCATCACTCCCAACCATTCCCTTTTTTGTGAAATACCAATTGAAGAATTTATCGGTGGTTCAAAAACTACAATCGTGGTCGTATCTCTTCACAAAATATTCTATTTATGTTTTATCATGTGAAAAAAATGACTCCCAGTACGCACCCCCACCCTCTCTTCAACTGAAGTAGCGGATCTAGGAAAGGGTCAAGGGGGAGGGACCCAGAAAATTTTTTCCGAGATTTTGCCGACATAGCGAAGTGGAGTCGGTTAAGCGAGGTGAGCTTGTATTGGCCAGGGTCCAGGGCCTGCCTTAGGCCCCCAGAAGACCTTGCATTTTTAACTGTCAAATATGCATTCTCCCACTTTTCCTTGTAGATCTACTTTTTACATATTTTTAATGTACGTTTGTGGGGGTATTACAAAATAGCTATATCAATATGAAAGATTATGGTTATTTTCACAAATGCAATATTCCTTTTCTTGATGTCAGAAAATCAATGATCTTATTTGTTCTTTTTGTTTGGTTTGCAGATACATTAATCTGTAACCTGGGCTGTTGCATTTTTAACTGTTAAATATAAGCATTCTCCCACTTTTCCTGGTATTTTTTCTTCAAAAGTTTTAATTTAGACTTTGTAGGCACATTGCAAAATATCTATTTCAATAGAAAAACTTCTGGCCGTTTTGACAAATATGTTTTGACATGCTGACACATTAGTCTGTAAGCCAGGGGTCTTTGGCCCACTTGGGATCCCAGAAGTTGTTGCATTTTTAAATTCAGAATATTTATCTTCCTTCTTTTTGTTGAAATTTCAAAATAATTTTACATAAAAACATTTATTAATTTGCAGTATATTTTTGATAATAATATATGCAAAAATGCTTTACTCCAATATTTACACACAAGATAGGTCATGGCCTGAATCCAAGTAATGTAGGAGTATGGATATAAGAAGATGAAATGGATTGATAAGTGTAGTGAGACTAGCCAAATGTGAAAAAATATAATATTCATGCCAATTCCTGCCTCCGCTGAAGAGTTCCTACGAGAAGTTCTGAACCCGCTCCTCATCTGCTTTTTATTGACACAACTGCCATGAAGACTCGTAATACCATCACATACCGTCCTACTTTCTGCACCATTGAATCTGTGACGCAAGTAATTTGCAGGTATCATGGAGTGCAGGCTAACCTAATGTTCCTAAACAGCTTACGTCCGAAATTCTAGGTAAGTATTGGATTTCTGAAGATGTACAGAAGATAAAGAAACAGATTTGTTTGCGTTTTTACGTACCGTCGTTTATCAATTCTTCATCACATGATTTTGATATCTTGCTCTTTTTGAAACGAGTCTCAAAGATTTTTGCAGCATATCAAAAACAGCTAACGTACGTTTTGATATTTTGACGAGATACCTGAATATATTTTTTTCCAGAATTAAAAAAAAGCGAAAAAAAGCGACAATGGTTCAACTGGTTCATATTTACATTGGATTAACTTGTTTACTAGTCATTGCAATCACTGATGCATTGTCGCACAACACTTTCGATACAATACTGAGATTTAACACTATGAAACAACCAATCGCCCGGATGAACAAATTCAGTTTAAAATCGGTGAATGTTTTTCGTCATGGGGAAGGTGGATTCCCCTGCATCAGGATTCCAGCCATTACCCGGTGCGGACCCAATGGGACACTGCATGCCTTTGCAGAGTGTAGGACAATGATAGGGGATGGATGTATACCTAACAAAACTGTAAATTCACCAGGTAAACACATTGGATTTAATTGTGAAGCAGTGAATGAAGGGAAGTAGTCAACCTAATGTGAAATGAAGTCAGTGTCGAAGCTGGATGTCTTCATTATGATAACATGGCCAAATAAGGTTATGCAATGAATAGAAACCATGCTTTTGAAGCTGGCTGCTTTTCCCTAAAGTCATGTAGTCGATAAATTTAAAATCATGGGCAGGTCTTTAGCGCTTCCTCGGGTCCTTTTTTGTTTTCCTGTATTATTTGGAAAAAAATATGATAAATAGTCTACCAGCACCACCTGTGTAGGGTACACCTCCATCTCAGAAATCCTGAATCTGCCACAGAATATCAATACCTAATACTAACTTTAAAGAAGAAACTTGGACATTTTAGTTCGCTTTCGATAACACAAAATGTGTGCAATTTTATTATCACAGACAGTGTTCAGCACCTCTGTTACAAGAATTCTACGAACGACGGTGCAACGTGGAACAAACTCACACTGCTGGCCGCCCGTGGTTGTAACCCTACTGTGGTTTGTGACAAATGGACGAACACCATTATAATGCAATACGATGTAAGTGCACCTGCAGAAGCATCAGTAAAGTTTTTTCACCCATCAGTATCAAATTCATTGCGCTTATCAATAACTATTTACACCATAACTCCCATGAAGGAACTCAACCAACCTTGGATGAGCCATCACCAAATGGTGATGATATCAAGTGCACCCACACATTGCTTTACAACAAATGATATTATTCCGACAGTGGGCTTGCGATTGTACACCTTTCTATGGTGAGACGGTAATTTAGGAAGAAGTCTCGACTGTCTCCAAATGATTTTCTTTAGGTCTGCGAAACTATAAGAGATTTAAACTATAAGAATCAATTGTGTCAATGGACTCACTACACATCAGATGAAATTGAAATGCTACATATATTAAACATACCTTTTCGGTTAAACTTTGCAGATAGAGTTCAGATTAGACACTGATGATACCGACTCCGATCATGTGCCAGGGAACAATGTACAGATCTCCTCTGCTGATGACGGGGGTCATTGGTCCGTAGCTACTCTAGTGGACCTAGGAATTTATTACGACATAAGACCAGGACCTGGAACGGGAATGCAGTTCACTTCGACCTCATACTTTCGAGGGAGGATTGCTTTCATTGGCTACTATGGAAATTACAAGGTATTTGATTATTTACATTATCTCCTCTAAACAGGACAAGGAGGTACCCCCACCCACAAAAAAGGATGGAGGTGCGGACTGTGTGCCTCTAGTGTTCACGCAGGAGGACTTTCTTGCTGTTGACCTCTTTTTTTCAGGAACAGGAGCTACATGTATAACATGTTACTGTCTGAGTATTTGTCTCGGGTATTTCTTCTCTCTTGTGTGTTGTCAATAAACCTTATTAACAAGAATATCTAAAACGGGTATCAAAGAAGCATACAACTTTTTTCTTTCAGTTTGCCATTGTATATTACTCTGATGATGGAGGAAAGACGTACAAGACTTCAGAGCGTGTAATACCCGACATGAACGAGTCCGTGTTAGTTGAGCTCAGCGACGGGTCACTTATGGCCAACATGAGGAACCAGCATCATAATACCTGTGACTGTAGAGGTGTGGCCGTCAGTAAAGATGGAGGAAGGACTTTCCAGAACACCACTTACGATAACACATTGATATCGCCGGTAAGAAAATCACTTTAAATTGCGGAAACAAAAAACAGAATATTAATTTCTGCTATGTCAAACGCACTTGTTGTACACTGAGTCGTTCAACACCTACCCTAATCCGTAGTTATTGCACAAGATCAAATATCACTTAAATACCTTAACAATTTCACATAATGAAAGAAACACGCGCTCACACACTCAATCATGCATGATTAATTATAGCAATAATTTGCAGGTTTGTCAGGGAACGTTATTGAGAATGTACAATGGATCTCTGATTTTCGCGAACCCTGCATCGAAAACTAACCGCACCACAGGGACAGTGCGCCGAAGTGATGATGATGGGAGAACGTGGCCCTACAGTTTCCCAGTGACTGACAATGTGACGGGATACGCATACTCCAGTCTAACGGAGGTGGCTAATTTGGAAGAAGTTGGGTTACTCTGGGAAACTGAAAGCAAACACTGTGAGGGTCCATCTTGCCGAATTGTATTTTCAAAAATTAAAGTTTTGTAACATAATAATGAAAGGAACCGTTCGCACTTGGCGCAGACTTTCATATGGATAAAAATAGGTTCCATTGACAACAATGATAATGAATTATTTTGTCTTTGTCGAGTGTGAACAGAAACATTGATAACCTATTTCTGACAACACAAAAAGTTTCATGTCGTTGTCGTCAAGTGCGAACGGTCCCTTAAAGAACGTTGGGCTCATCCTACTGAATTGTCTTTCAAAAATTTAACAGAATAATTTAAAATTGTGCCCTTCAAGTTCTCTTGGGGAACTATGAAGAGCTCATTCATCAGGTGATGAAACATATCAATTATATCAATCATTTGGAGCAGTGAGGGTAAAAAAATCCATGTGACATAACATTCCGAACAAATTGCCCACCGGACTGTAGTGAACTTTCTTCGTGTGTTGTGATTAGATCTAAAGTTGAGATTACTTGAATTGGAAATTAAGGACCAATTAGCCTCTTAAGGCTCAATTTATTTTCAATTTGTTTCCAATTCAATAATTTCATTTGACACACCTTGAAGTGTAAACTATTTGTTATCAGACAATGAAGAATTTTTTACAATAACAATACCAGCAATGATCGCTCTTTCGGCTGTCCAATCATTTGCACGGATACTAATTCACAATGCTATTTTGTTCATTAACACCTCAACAATGCTTGGTACATCAAAGGTCTTTGGCCATATTTGGTGACATTTGCTAGTAACGTAAACAAAAGATTAACCTAATTGGCCCAATTAGCAAAATATTTCAATTAGCAAAAATGGCAATGTTTGTAATGCTAAATGGAAAATGCGAAAGTTGAGTTTCTACAATTAATATTCAAGGGCAATTGGGGTTATTCAAAGTTTATATTCAGCAGAACCTCCACTTTACAATCGCTTCTTTTGGCAGTCACATCCGTTTAATGATCAGAACATTTGATGACGTCAGCATCATTCACGTTCTCGTTTAATGATCAGAAAATTTGATGACGCTAGCAAGAGGTTCTGCTGTCTTTTCATATGTCAGTAAAAGTTCACAACTGCGAGGCTAATGAATGTTAGATCTATGTTCCTCAGGTGATTCCTTCATTGAAGTTATGAAAAACATTTGTGATTGATTGATATTGAACATTGTTTCAGTGGTTATCAGTTGTTCTACAGACCATCGCAATTCGTCCTAGTTTTGTCTTTTTGTCTCTAAATTGATTACTGTATGATGTAAAAGGTATTTGTAACAATTTTTGTTCATAAATTCATGAACTACAAGTATAAGGAGTACAGTCATGAGATTCTATCTTTAAAAGTTTGTCAATTACTTTGTCCTTTCTTATCAGAATTGATCGACATCAAAACAAATCGTAAGTATTTTTTTTCATTTGGAAACCACATTGACCAATTAATAAATATAGAAATTAATTTTTTACGATTCATTTGAGTACATCATTTTTGATTATCTTGCAGACACCGCAGAAAACAATGAAGCAAGATTCCAGAATTTATCAAGGACTTCCCTGGTTTCTCATAATTATTGCATCCGTAGTTGGTGCCCACTGGAGACTTTCACAGAATAGTGTCAACAAAGTGCTAAAACACTCAAGTCCAGTCAATGATAATGGCTTTTCCGGTTTGAAATCAGTGGAAGTGTTCCAATACGGAGAAGGAGGGTTCTCATGCATACGTATTCCCGCCATTACTCGCTGCGGAACGAAAGGGACACTGCATGCCTTTGCGGAGTGTCGTATGTCCATTGGTGATGGATGTATACCTTTCCTTAGGAATAACACAGAAACGGGTAAAGTGACTTTCGGTGGTACCAGTTGTGTTTAAAATACATACAATGAACTGTCCTCATCATGTGAGTTTTGTTAAGTGTGGGACTATCCCAATAATTTTAGCTCGCATAATTTTAATTGGAGGACATTAGTCCTATCACAGTGCAGAAGTACCAGTGATGGATCCATTGTTTGTCAGATGGGGCGCCATCCCCAAGCTATTATTTTACCCAATTACCCTAAAAACGAACAAAAATGTAAAAATTGGCATCCTTATTATCTAATTGTTTCTGTTATTTTCAGCACAACAAGGTCAAATTCAAAGTCTTTGTTACAAGAATTCAACTGATGACGGAGTAACTTGGAGCAACCTCACACCGCTGGCCGCCCGAGGTAACAACCCGACAGTGGTTTGTGACAAGCGAACAAACACTATCCTAGTACAGTACAACGTAAGTAAATTACACCTTCATTTCTAGTTCGCTTTGTAGTTGTAGTGCTGAGGGATAGGACAAGTTAAAATTCTCCGAAATAATCTTAAACACAAGAAAATCCTTCTGCGTGACCGCAAGAGGCATACCACCCGCGGGAGAGGGTACCCCTGTCCTGGTTCTGGCCTGGGGGAGGGGGTGGGAGGGATACCCCTGTCCTGGCTGAGGGGAAAGGGGTACCCCTTTCCTGGCTGAGGGGAGGGATACCCCTGTCCTGATTCTGGCTTGGGGGAGGAGAGTACCCCTGTCCTAGGACCTGACTGGGGTACCCCCCCCCCCTCGGGTAGGACCAGTGACAGGACAGGGGTACCATCTCCCCTCCCTGGGACCAGAGACTGGAGTACCCCCAGGAAAAGACCTGGGACCAGAGACTGGGAAAGGAATTCGGACAAGAAACTGGGGTATCCCGCCCCCAAACTGAAAATATTACCTTCCCGTCGTACTTCGTACGTGGGCGGTAATAAGTAAATACAAAATATTACTAATACATGGAAACGGTAAAGAAGGGTGAGGCACGGTTTAAAAAAAAGCGAACGCCATTCATTTAATTTGTAATTTTACTCTAAAAACTGCGATCTGGATTCCTTGGATCCACCAATTGAAGTTCTTCCATATGCTTTGACAGATAATATTCAGATCTGACATCGAAAACATCAAATTGGTCACTGTGCCAAGTACAAATGCACAGATCTCGTCTGCTGATGACGGAGCCCATTGGACCACACCAACTCTTGATTGACGACGTTCATTACTTATTGCATAATCCCATTACGACTTCCTTTTGCCACATCGGGTAAATAGCCAGTAGACCTACTTTCACAGTGATCTTCATGGACTTTAGTATGCTTTGGCGTGGTATTCGGATGACGGTGGAAAAACGTATACTACATCTGAACGCATTTTACCGAACATGAGTGAATCGGTACTGGTACAGCTCAGTAATGGTTCGCTTATGGCTAACATGAGGGATAATCAACATGCTAGAGGAGTGTCTATCAGCAACGACGGGGGCAAAACGTTCCAAAATGTAACCTATGATGCCACGCTTATATCACCGGTAAGACTTTTAAAATGTACGCATCTCCATCAATAGACCTACATGTGTGTAAGGGTCCATTCACACAGAGCGATTGGGAATGTGAATGCAATGTGATAAACTGAGAGTCTATCCAATGTTTGCGATAATATTCACAACATCACAGAAAATTATACTTTCGCACTTGCTCAGTCTATCGTCATTTTAATCTGTAGATCCTTAGATGATAAGGGCAAAAGTTTTGTTTGTTCCAGGGATGTCAGGGAACAATGTTAAGAACACACAATGGGTCACTAATTTTCGCCAATCCTGCATCTGAAACTAGTCGTACCACTGGTACAGTGCGCCGAAGTGACGACGATGGCAAAACTTGGCCGCACAGTTTCCCTGTCAGTGATAACAGAACTGCGTACGCGTACTCCTGCCTCACAGACGTTGATACACCGGATGAGGTTGGACTCCTTTGGGAAACCGGAAGTGAAGGGTGCATAGGGCCGTCTTGCCGAATTGCTTTTTCGAAAATTAAAGTGTTGTGATATCCATACATTCTTGCCTGCGTAAAAACAAGAAAGTCCTGCTGCGTGAACGCTAGAGGCATACCGCCCGCGCTGCACATCTGTCCGAGGGTTGGGGTATCCGCTAGTCCTGGTAAGATTTTGAATGTTTGTTACCAACCACGTACGTAGTATGAGGGAAGCTAATGTTTTTAGACGTGTCTGCCCGTCAGTTCACAGGGAGACCGGGTAAATCCTGTCCGGGACAGGACCAGGAGTACCCCCAGACAGGACCAGAACAGGACTAGGTTTACCCCAGACAGGCTTGGGGTACCCCCTCACCCCTGCGGGCAGTAACAAGGCGCAAATAACTTGTCTTGTAAACATTTGAACACAGACAGAGAATGTAAACACCTGGAAATTTTTGAATGAAGGCATAAAAAAGTACCAAAACAAGCAGTTAGGGCAACTTTAATTTTGTGTACTGCAATCAATACACACATTTAAAACAGTATTGTAACGAGAGTAGAATGATGTAATACATGCAGATTTGAAAATAATTATAATAATACAAAGAAATGCAGTGGGGAACCTATCATTTCTTCAGACATTTTATTGACATTTGATTATTTAAGAAATGGTCGTTGAATAGAGGTACTAGATTTGAATTTACCACAAATATCGCATTATTTTTCTTTCGGAAATCCATTATCCTTTATAATCTTGCTGTAAGCTTTCACGGAATCTTTGGCTGTTCGTTTGCGATCAGTATCCAGAAAGTCTACGTGATACAGTCCGAATTTTTCCGCGTAACCAGCAGCCCACTCAAAGTTGTCCAGGAGCGACCAGGCAAAGTACCCCCTAACGTCGCACCCATCCATATGTATTGCTGAAAGAAATTGGAATGGTTAAATGCCCAAATTCAAGACAGTGACGCCTTTGACCAAACAAAATAGTGATGGAACTGTAACTAAGACAAGTCTGTTTAAAATTTTTCATTTTGATCAAAACATGGAATAAATATTCAGAAACTTTTAAAGTAAATAAGGATTAAAATGTAGTGCAACTACATTTTTAAACAATTATCGAAACCAAGGTTTAAATACACTTGCGTTGATGACAAAGAATAGTTTTGTCCTTGAAAATTAGAACACAGGTAAAAATCATCAGATAAGATAATACAATAAAGATAACAAGAGAATGGAAAAGGACCATAGAAAGACCATCAAAATAAAGATCTACACGTACGGTTGTTGAATATTAATTTTATTCAACCGTCTTGCTATCAATTTTGGCGTGATATTATTTATTTGTCAAAACGCATAGTTCAACTTATTGGAAGAAACTCATACCACTACAGAATCCGAAGTTACCAAAATTATCATCAGGAATTACGCAGTAGACAACCGGATTTCAGGTAAGAATTTACGATCAACTGGAGTGTACAGTAGAACTTTTCTTTTACGATCAATCAGTGTAAAGACTGAGTGGCCGCCCAAAAAGAAACAGTAAATAGATTGGGGACACGTCACACGTTTTGGTCTTTAAAATAGTGGATCGCCAAACAGAATGAAAGTACATCACAGGTTTTATTGTATTTTAATATACAGGGACATAACAAGGATACTTTTAGAATCGTGCAACATTGAGGACAATCAGAACCATATATCTGCGGCTAACAACCATTACCTTTTAATACTTCGTTTAAGTAGTTTGTGTAAAATTTGACTCGTTGTTCGTCATGTAGAGTTTCGCCAGCATCAGAACAGCCGTTTTCCGTGACGTACACTGGAGGGTTGTTGTAATTTTCTTTTATCCAAACAAGCAGTTTTCTCATACCCCACGGCACTATCTTCAGCCAGTGTGAAGCAGCTCTGTGTTTTAAGTAATATGGGTTTGAAGGTCACTTTAGATTTGACTACACCAGAAAAATGTGGTTCAAAGGTAAATAGTTAAGAATTATCATGGATCCTACGAACTTCCATTGTGTTTGGGATATATGTGTCGTTCTCCGTGAAAATTATGAGAAACTTCGAAGCATAATTGACAGCAATAATGCAACATTATTCAACACGAATTGAACTACACCTCTGACTTTCACATACGTACACTTCCCAAGTAGGATCGCATATCTCTTCCACATCAGCATCTGGAATGAAATCGAAGGGATCTGGATTTTCGTCTGCTTTGCGCTCCTTGTTTCGGATCAGTCTGGTTGTGTACTGGTTCAAACCAAAGAAATCTGCTGTTCCTACCAAAGAACATTGTATTTGTTTCCTGGATAGTGTAAAAACACTATTGAGTAACTGCAATAGGACTTAAGATTTACGCACTCTCCTTTCAGAGGCCACCCGCCTTTGAGGACAAAATTCTGTCATTTTATGCTTATTTAAAAAACAGCTTCCTTACGAGGGCATGGACCGTCAAAAAATTGTCATTTTCAGGAATTCGAATATGAATATTGCTTGAAATAGATACAAAAGTACATTTTGCTGAAATGTTGAAAACCCACATAAGATATGATTGAATTTTTAAGTAATGAAACCTGTGTTGAATACTTGTATTGCCATACCTTTGACATGCTGCACTTGCTCAGGTGTTAATGCAGGCAACCTCGATGTTTTTCTACCCTCCTGTGTACATTTCGCTGCCATCCAGTCCTTCATAACTTTTGGATAATCTCCTTCTCCAAATATTGGATGTGCAAACCAGCCTGGTATTAAAACGATCCTTCAATATTAATACGCAATCCTCGATTTAGTCCTCAATTCAATTGTTCACAGCACAGAAAGAGAGGTTTTATTTTCATCAGAAAAAACATAGGAACTAATATTGCTTGATACTATTAAAGTACCTAGTGAAAACTGCATTGCTCTCTCTGCTGCCTCCTGGTCTGATGATTTTTTTGGATCGAAAGGTTCTTCCCAGTTGGATGAAATACTGATGCCTATTTTACCTGCATAAAATACAGACCGATTAAACTATTTAAATGTCTCCCGATATCGCATAAATGGTATTAGTCGGTAGCGGCATACGCTGTTTAATCCCATTGTCTCTTTTTCAAAATTACCTTCCTGAGTAGCTTTGAAATGTTTCTGGTACAAATGGTATGCACTGGCATGAGACAATAACGCTGTGTGGCCTACTTTATAAGGCGATACGCCCATGTCTTTGATTCCTGGTGCATGGGCTCCAAAGCCGTACCCCAAAAGAGCCATTACAAAGGGTTCGTTGATAGTGATCCAGTATTTGACCTAAAAGAAATGTGAAAGCAATGAACCAAGCCAACAGCTTGGTAAAAAGTCGGCAACTGTAGAACTCATTGTTTCTTATAATAATCGAGCAATGCACAGACCAAAATTTGAAAGTACAAAAACACTCCTATTTCTTCTCTGGGAAATTCATCGGTGATTCACAGAATCGCCTTATTACCGCCCGCGTACGTAGTACGAGGGAAGGTAATAGTTTTACACCTGTCTGTCTGTCAACCACCCGGGGGGGGGG
>JBCAUG010722577.1:0-12467 GCA_038406175.1 Haplosyllis leylae
CCGGGTCTGTTTTGCACGGTAATTTAGGGCCTGTGCCAAGATTTTCAGGGGGGGTCAGAGTATTCTGTTACACCGGACAATGGTGCATTCCATCGAAACGAACGGCCTGGGAACTCGTGTTGAGGAATGTTTCTTTGATAGGTCCCTGTGACTCCTTATAATAAGCCATGATTAATATTTGTAGTTTGATTTTTATAATAAATATTTGGTACATTGAGAGAAAACTCTGTGGAATATGATTTCATTTTTTCATCTTTGCAATAAAGAAATGTTAGTAAAGTCAGAATGTTAACAAGAACTGTTACGTCAGAAGACTCAGTTGAGTCACGAAATTAAAACGCCCTTGGATTTACATGAAGTATTATTTGATATTACTTTCTCAAAAGGAATGAAGATGATGTCATGAAGAAGTAAATCCTGTGTCTTGGTAGTGTTACATTACTGTTTCCGACGGCATTTGGTTCATGACTGACAGATGCTGTCACTATATTTCTTGCCTATTTTTAATAACACCGACTTGTGTCTTAAAATTGTAGTCAATGCTCGGTGATACATGTGATAGTCCATGTGATAGTCAAATCACAAGCGCTGCATCAGAATTTTCATAGCTGCGGCGCCAAATGCTGCTCTAATCAAACAAAGCAGGAGGCCATGGATATTCTAACTATGTCGATTCTTAATTTATGATTTCAGGTGTAAGAATTAAATTAGACCCAAATTAATTTAATGAAAGTGTAACAAAATTATTTTGTTCTCAAACAAACAAATTTTTTTCTAACTGACGGTTAGACATATTAAATCTAATTTAATATGTTGACACTTATCTTAGCCATCATCTCTAATCATATCTGCACAAAATTGGTGATACAATGCAGGAAACATTAAACGTGAGATCTGCAAATCTGTTGTCTTATTAACTCAGTCCTATCTGCTAATAAGCTCCACTCTCTTCATACTCGGTTGTATTAATATTATAAGTAATGCTTGTATATTTGGTTGGCACTCTGGTAACAGGACTCTGCTTGTTAAACTAGGTAGTGTGTTAGCTGTCAAGTCTTTGGGAACCCTAATGCAGGGCTTATGCATAAGTTATATACCGTCTGTGATGCCTTGCTATTGTGCATCACATAGTAAATGGTTAGGCAGCTCTTAGGTGTCAGCATATGCTGCTTCTAAGTATTCATGGCCTTATGTTAAGGGAGAATGCAGTTTCCCTCTCGTATGCTTATGGTACCCTTATTAAGGTAATTGTATAGCGTATTACCTTGCAAATCAACAATGTAAAAATTATGTTTTCCAAAAAAGTAACAGCATTTTGAAAAGTGCAGTTTAAATGTTTAGTGACTTGTAAGAGTGACTTTATTGATTTAAGGTAAGTTTTTGACCAAACATTTTGAGAATTTTTGCATACATAGCAAAAATATTATTAATGCAAGGTCAGATTTTACTGAGCATTGGAAAAAAGAAAAGAAACAGAAGCTACAGTTTCAGTGGGCCTTTGGTTGGCCATCTTTGCTGTCATCTTGTCAGTCATCTTGGATGAGAGCCAGTACCAGAAATCACCAAAATGGCTGCCATGGCCATACCATTAAAGATAGAGACTTGAAGCAATAACCAAACACCATAAAGTTGGGTGTCAGTCTTCAACTTGAACAGGGTGCAGCCTTCTTGAAAGGCAGTTATGATCATAAATTTGTCTGCCATGGTACCACCATTAAAGACAGAAACTTACAACCAAAATCAACCATCCCTCAATCTCCAACTCGATGTGGCAACAAGATTGACCGAAAAACACTGACAGTTTCAGTATGTCTTATATTGTCTCATCTGTGAGACGTGACATATTTCAAACGAAATCAGTGAGATTTCCGGAAGAGCACAATTGAGTTTTTCATGATAGGAGTTTCTGTCAGATTATCTGACAGATCTTTAAACAGGGAAGAGCAAAAAAAAATCATCAAAAATTGCCCACATGTGGGGTTGGAAACCAGGACCTCCAGACCCTGAGGTCAATGCTTTACCACTGAGCTAAGTCAACATTCAGTTGACAGCCTAAATCTTCATGGCCTTTATAAAGTCATGCTCTATTGATTCTAAAAATGAACAAAGTCCAACATGTGAAGTGGTGCATGGAACAAAGCTCAGTTCAGAAATCTCCTGCCAAACAGATTCCTCCCTAGCTCAGTGGTAGAGCATTGGTCTCAGGATCTGGAGGTCCTGGGTTCCAACCCCACTGGGGACAATGTTTTTTTGCTTTTCCCTGTGTAAAGATCAGATAATCTGACAGAAACGCCTATCGTGAAAAACTCAAATGGAGGAGTATGTGCATGAATTGACCGTAGTATGCATATTCAAATTTTCTGTGTGGTGTGGACTTTCCGTGCCCACAGTGTGTAGTTCACAGACAAATAGCTTATGAATTTGCATGTGAAGTTTGCTGATTTGAAATTGCTCATAAAATGCTGAGTTGCACAGGGAAAACAGTTTGTCATTCCCCATCATTCAAAGTTTGAAAACATCAAAAACAGTTTATCCCACAGCAGAGAAGAGTTCACAACGGGAAACATTTGTCAGAAACTGGAAACCACTAAGTGTTGAATGTTCTTGCTATTGGGAATGTAGTTTTTAAAAATCGTAATATATATATATTTTTCAGCCGTACTTTCGAAAATCTATTCACGTTTCCGTTGAAGTTTATGGTGTTCCAAATATACTGTGACAAAGTGTACTTCCTATGGCTCCTCAGTGTAACTAGACAATGCACTTGGAATGTCAATAACAGTGAAATCCCTTCATTCATTTCTGCAGGAAAAAGATGAACATGGAATGGATGGTCTGAAGCAACATAGAAGCAGGGCGTAGATTCAACTTTAGTGTTTTATTAACAATACTTTTAAATGACAATACAGCTTTCAATGATATACCTTTTTGGCCTAAAAATCTGACGGCAGAATGTTTTTTCAAAAGTTTGGTATCAATTTGATTTTGATTTTATTTTGAAGGTTGTCGTCAAATTTAAATATTTCAGCTATTTAGCCTATTATCTTTAGCAGAATCATTTTGCACAGAGGAGTTTCAAGCATTCCAGATATCTTTTGTTGAACATTCACTCAATTATGGTCGGCATGATGAAATTTATCTTCGCTTTAGAAATAAAGTCGGGGTTACACCCTACTTATCGTGAGTTTACATGTTTCATGATCGCCTCCCAACAATTCACCTCAGCTACCCTATTACCCACCTTTGAACAAGCGCAATCTGGGGTCCTCTTTTGGTTGACTCTTATTGAAGCCAAGTGCAGAGTTAAATTATTTAATGACAGCCATGAGGACAATTAGGCTACTGAAGGATTACCGTTGGCTGGACCTTCTAAACTTTACTGTCCAATTTGACTGATTGGACGGATCGTAACGGAATTGTCACGAACATAGAACCCTGTCCAGCACCGACAATGCTGTGACAGGCTTGCGTGATGATAAACGTCTAAACCTGTTTCATTTAACTGGAAACCTCTGTTTAAATAAAAAACCAACAAATGTGAGAATATTTCACTGGTTTTTTTCAGGATGTGGAAATATTTCGTAATTCCAGATTCCAACCAAACTATAGAATATGTTTACAATATCCGTAATTTGTGTGTGGAAAATGAAATCATTCAAAGAATTAAGTTTTAATTTTTCATTGCACAACTTATGTATTCACTTACTTTTCCATATGTACCATAAGGAAGTAAAGTAAAGAATCATAGTAAGAATTAAGTTTTAATTTTTCATTGCACAACTTATGTATTCACTTTTGCATATGTACCATAAGGAAGTATTAAATCAGAACGTAATGATAACGGATACTCATACAAGTCCTGGACCAAATAACAAGTTATGAGACATTTATTAATGGAAACATTTCCGGTAAATTCACAAAAACAACTGAAGAGAACTGTGGAATTTGAGTCCAGGGACCTTTTCTTAACAAATAACATATTGTCTCAGTTATAAAGCGATTTAATTAGACCATGCCTTTAAACTCTAAATTTATACTGGTCCTCATTATGACAGATGCCAGGAAAATATGCCTAATCCCCATTATTTATGTAATGGATAACTCAGTTAATTGAGGCGCTTGTTACATTGTCACACACATGGGTAATCGTGAGCGTTGTGTGATTGATGAGATTCATGGAATGACGCATATTGTCTGAACTGTCGCCTTCAAGTCAAATCAAACCCAATGTTTACAATCTATGTCACATGAAAAAATTGGCGCATCCTATCTTGAATACAAAAATATATAACGTACAAATGGAATCCCCATTTTCCTATCATAACTAGAAATTATCTTGAACTGGACTTTGGCAATTAAGGGATAGCCTTTGTTGTCCCACGAAATGTTAATTTTGACGGTGTAGATGATTGTTATATTGTTGGCCACGGCTAGTAATGATGACTGATGTGACATGATACGGCAAACTTTTGTTCCCAAATTACGAGCATCTTATTTCTGCCGTGCCTCACAGTCCATCTGCTATCCGCAAAAAATCTGTTTAATTGTAGGGAACCTGGGTTTATTTAGGGTTTGCAATCTGAACCAAGTGAACACCTTGTTCAATTTACCACGCTCAGACATTTTCGAGGGTAATAAACGTTTTTGACTGGGTTTTACAAGGGTTGTCTGTCAGAAATAACATTTTTACAGAATACAAAAATAAGGAAAACATTTGTCCAAAAATAATAGTGCACAGCCATATTTTTTTCAGGATCATCTGACCTATATTGGACTTTTTCCAGTAAACATAAGGAAGGCTCTGATTTTCACAGATTGTCTAGCACCAAGTGGGTCTTATGCAAGTGCATTGAAGAAAATCTGTGACTATCAGGGACTTCCCCAAGTATACTGAAAAATGTCAAAATAGATTAGATCACCCCGATATAAAATATAATTATGCATTGTTACTTTTCAGACAAATATTTTCCTCATTTCTGCATGCTTCAAAATATAATTTTTAATAGACCACTATTGTATGATCCAACCAAAATTTTTGAAACCTTCACAAATGCCCGATTCGTTTGATTTTCCTTCAGGATGTTTCCGTAGTGTTGCAGGATTAAAGAGGGCGAGACATTATCCTGTGAAAAGGTTTCTCAGTGCAACACCTTTTGCTCATGAACAATTATCAAAATTTGCCAGTGGACAGTCGCATACGTGAACTTCTATATTTAAATTGATGGATCACACAGTTACTAAGCTGCTGTCAAGTATACGTTCGAGTAGAGTAATGGAAACAAGACACCGTTGGCCTTACTACCTAGTCAAAAAATAGTAGTGCGGTCTTACACAACAAAGGCACATTTCACTAGTCAGTTATACGATAAGGGTTCATTCATGATGAAGAGCCTCCGAGGTTCCAAGAACTATTTCAGCGTGACTTTACTTCTGATGTCTTTCAGACAACAGGAACCTTTGTAACTGTTTGTGGCTGGTTATAAACTTCTTGTTAGTTTGGGAAGATTTGGGCGAATTCTTTCTCTACTTGTTCTTTATACTTTACAAACGACGTTAATTAAAAAAACTTTTGCCAACAAAATGCTATTTTAGTTTTGAAACATTACAATCCTTATTTTCTTTTGTTGTTTTTTTTGTACAGAGACATAAGATAAGGTTTCGAGACAGAAAGGATAAATGACATTGGAATTCTGTGGAGAATTTTAATCCCTGATACATGCCACTGCATTTGACTTTCGGGACAACACAGTCATAATTTGTCTAGTATCTGTATTTTGCCATTGCTGTCATCATTGTCAGCATAATTTTTGGTATTATCTGGGAACTGCACTGGTAAATACAGACAGAGACTTCAAATTTCATGGAAAGTTTAATCGGGATTCTCTATAGTCATTAATTTACTTAGATCTACTACCAAATATTTAGTACTTATCACAAAACACCAAGTAATACCGAATGAATACAGAGTACACAGAGTATTTAGCGTCAAATAGTAAATATATATTGTACCTTCCAGGTATAAGACTGAGTATTGGTAATGGATTCTAAATATTGACATGAATGCCTAGGCATACCAATCACGGCTCACTGCGCCTGCTCCTTCTCCTACCGGGGTGGGGGAGGGTGGAGTCTGGGGCTGCGGGGAGACGGAGTTCCATTGCCAAGGGTCCAGGGTCAGGGGTCCTCCTTTCTACCTCTTCATCCTCCTAGAAAGAAGGGTGGGCCTCCTTCCTGTTTGGTCCTTCCCACTGGAAGGAGGAGGTCTCTTTCCTGCATGTCTCAATGCATCTTAGTATTGGGACCTCCTGTCGGAAAACGTTACCTTCCTTCATACTACGTACGTTGTCGGTAAATATTTGGACAACTGAGTTCAAGTTCACTGGATATAGGATAGTTTCAAACACGGTTTTGAAAATAAAACAGCATAAAATGGCAATCATAGCTCAGATTCAAGGACGGGAGAATATATCAAAATATTCCCTGGAATTGGTCTCCTCCAGGTGAGAGTTGACAACAGAAATGACAACAGTCATCAAACACACAAGAACGAAAAATTAGACAGCTCTAATTAATGGATTGGGAAAGAAATGGTTTAAGGGATGAATACAAATAAGGTCATCTTTTATTCCAGCATAGTTAGATAAAGCCACTGTATCAAAAGTTTTGTAATCTAACATTTCCTGACTTGACATTGAGCATTGTAATCAGAATACAAGTTGTCATAGTGTCAACTCTTCATCTTAATTATAAATAGAGCAAATGTAAAGAATCTAATTAGCAAATGGACAAAATAATTAATGGGTCGTAAAGTGTGGATCAACCAGAAGGTCACCGATGCATTATTTAATGCCCAGAAGTCTTGGTTTCAGTAAATTTAATTAGCCGGAACTAGGCGCCTAATTTTATTGAGTAGATTCCGAGGCTGGAAAAGTACAGGACAATTCCAACCAATCTAGATGTCGAGATATATAATTTCCAAGTCCATTATTTGTGCGCGATCTGATAATTGTTTACCAGAATTCAAAGTTTACCAAATAGGCGTCCATATGATTCCCATTTACGTATCTTCATACCTAAAATCAGTACAAAATTATATTCCTGTAAGTCAAACATTTCTCAATTCATTGAACTTTTTTGGTCACTTCTGTTGTATTGATCCAAGTTAATTTTTGTTCTTATTCTGGTGATCTGGACACTCCACTGAAACTCATCACAGACATCCTTTTTGTGTTTGACTGAAAAACGTCTCTTATTCTACACAAATAGCGTTTATTGCTGGCACGTTAGAGACAGCATAGTGATTGAAATGTGGGCCGATATTTTCTGACAAGGTGGAGGGGAGCATTTGGTACTTTTATGATAAGTAGGCCTACTTTAAGCTGCAGTTATTGGTTGGAATTTGTTTACACAGAATGCTGCCATGACGTCATTTATGTGCCAGCAATGCAAACATTCTATGACGCAACGTCATTCATGTATTGGTTATTTGCATTAATACTTTTCTGTATTTCATGTCCTAACAAATTTAGTTTAGAGAGCAATGTGAGAGAAAAGGAAAAGAAAATATTTCATATTAGATCTACTTTGTTTATTGCTTACTATTTTAATTTGGGATGAGATAATTTACTATTTCTCTTTGCAGTTTCATATTCAATTTCATTAAGATTTAAATTCCACAAAGTATAACATATTATGTTGACACCTTATTCTGTAAGTAGGGAATTTTGCTACTGACACAATCACGTTTCCAGTACATTTTCGATTGATGGCTGCCTCATTAAGCAGAATAGTTTCAAAAGTTAAAGAAGGATTTGACATCCAATCACTAATTTGTTTACCTTGAATCTTGCCTCTTACACACAACAAAGAAGTCAGAAACATTCGGCTCTTGAACACTGTCTTCTGTCAGACACATTATTTTCAGCTTTCTCCCCATTTCTTCCTTTATTAGTGACTTCATCAAGTGGAGTTTAAAGAAAAAAAACATTTCAAGAATTTCCATGTCCAAAGATCGTATACTTCATTTTGGAGTTCAATGGCTGGCGGACCTCCACTGAGGGAAAACACGCTTTGACAAATAGGAATAGATTAAAATCAATATCTAATTATTGCCGATTAATTGGGTCACCAACCTTTCTGTAATCAACTTCCGTCTCGTAATGACAGAATGGCTGGGTAGACAACAGAATATTGTACTGTAGTTCATTAATGCACATTCTCTATAATTTTTCTACACTGCTGGACTAAACTACCAGATTCAGACTCAAACAAGTATTTCTAATGCACTATCTTCGTCTTACTTTTAGTCAAGACGTACCAACAAGATCCGGCGGCTAAATATACTATTTTATTTATACTTAGCCAACATTCCAATGAGGAAACAAATTCATATTAATGAATTAAAGGCAGAAAATAAATATCGGGAAGTGTAAAACTGCACTCAGGTGTCTTGTTGTATAACCCTTTTGTACTTACAGCTATTTGAGTGTCTCCGCCACGCAACAAAATTTCTGTGTGTTCTATGTATAATGACCTTTCTATATCTAGTTAAATCGAGTTTTTCACAAAGACACAAAGTTGGCATTATTGCCAACTTTGTATTCACATAAATTTGCAGTTTTCTTGTTCATTTGCACCAACTGATGTTAGTAAATGTGAAAAATGAAATTTAGAGCTACCTGAAGATTACATCTTATTAATGGCCGAGCTAAAACAAAGTTGGCAATGTTAGCATTCTTGTATTGCAGAGAGATTGTAAAAAACTCTAATGCTTCTACAAATGGCCACTACAAAGATCTATGCATGGCCCACATTCTATGAATGATGGCTTCTTGCACTTATGTTCTGAACATGTCCCTGTCATCCCATTAGGTTAGTTAATTCTTATTTCATCTGCCTTTCTTGGACTTAAATGTTCATATTCTTAGTTGTCAAGTGCTCTCACCCGCAACCCAAAAACATACGTTTGTTCATGTGTGGTCACAATTAAAACTGCTTAGGCGGAGATTCACTAAAATTGAGCATGACATAATGGAACAATTTGAAAATAAAAAAAAAATTGCTACCTAATTCTTAATCGGAAATCGTTACCTAAACAAATTTAGATAACAACTGTACATTGTAAGAAATTCAGATGAGGGATACAATCATTTGCTGTCGAAACCATCAGAGTATCAAGGAGAATCAAAATAGTAATAGTTTAAAACAGAGGCATCAAAAACGGCATGTGAAATTGCGATCAGCGCCGCTCGATGTGAATTAGCCTCAACAGATAGTCTTCTGCTTTTCCATTTTTATCTTAATATGCTTCCTCAATCTGAGTAGGACATTGAACCCCCCTCATTCTTTGTATTTTACCACTGAGGCCCCAATGTGTCTGCATAGGCTACTAAAGCCCTTGTTGAGAACCTAATATTTACGTTTATTGGTTATTTGACAAAACATTAAACACTCTTTAATGGCTTAGGTAGCCATGAGACATTGCAAAGAAGAATACAAGCACCTTCCGTGTTCATATTAAATTTCTGTCTCAACAAATCTTTGTTTCCCTGTGAGAGAAAGCAACTGCAACCGTCTCTGAAGAATAGAACGTGTCGAATCGAGACATGACCAAATACTGGTACCAGAGTCTTCTTTTGCCGATAGCAAGAATGTCTGCTGCTTGATCGAATTACTCATTTCATAGATTTCATGCACAAAATGCGGCAAACATTTTTGTTGTGGTTAAAATTGTAGGGTTTATTTTATTAACCTTGATAACCTTATCATTCCCTCTGATTGATAATCCTATGAATTGGAATTAAAGATCTAAAAGTTTTCCTCAGCCCATGGGCCCACTGTCCCTGGCCAAGCAAATCAAATGGTATTTCAAAAGATAAAACTAGAATACTTTTTGCTACAGATTTCACAAGAAAACATAAAATAGTGAAATGTGATTTTTCATTGCAACGCTGAAAACCATGATGAGGCAACTAAGAATTTTTCTGGAGCCTAAAAATCCCTGAAATTTAAACTGAAATAATTTGCCTTCTTCTTAATTTCAACGTAAAATAAGGTATTTGGTTGAGGACAAATTCTTTGGTCTGCGGCAAATACCATAGCTAAAGGCAGCCTAAGAATTTTTTAAAGGCGTTGTACATCCTGACGGAAGATCTATCAATTCTGACTATTTTTGACGGTGTCAATCAATTCTGACTGGGTTTTACAGTGGTGCTTGATACGTCTCTTGATACAGTTATATTATGTGAAGTCTGTATGCACTTGACATACCAATATCTGTATGTGTGATTGTCTCGGCAGACTGTAGTGATAACTCTAATGCATTTGTTGAGATATCTGTACAGTAGTTCTTTATTGTAGTACTTCTAGTTGTCTTTACAGGTTCATGGTACAATACATAAAAATCATGCCCAAAGGGGCTAACGAATATCTTAAGTAACAAGTATCACAGCGCATGTCACACCCTAGTGGAGGGCACTCTGTGGGTAGGTCACTCATGCATGACTGTTGCCCATTTCAGTCAATTTGCATGTTCGGGATTATGGTTGCTCAGTGTATAGTCATGATGAAACGGGGTCACTTAGTGCTACCAGAATCTGGCTATGACAGTGGTTTTTACAATATATACATTTTGGGATGACTCAGATATTTACAGATTTGATCACAGGAAGTAAATAAATAGCATGTGTTTATTGCCATTTTTTACTATTTTGTTTACTTCCTGTTGGCAAATCTGTGAATATCTGAGCCATCCCAAGATATACTGTAAAAACTGAAATGTAGTTTGGATCTATCCATTATGAATATTATTTAGTATTTATTATTAATATTATTTAGTAGACAAATGGCCTCAATTTTGCCCTATGCTTCCAAATCCCTTTTTCCCATTGACCACCACTGTAAAACCCAGTCAGAATTTATTGACACCATCGATAACAGTAAGAAATGGATGCTGTTCCTACAGGGTGCTGTAGTTCTTTCAGTAGTCTGTGGGAAGAAAGTAAACTTCAATTTATTTGAAACATGTATTGTTCCAATGTAGTTTAAATAATGAAGTTCTTCAACCTAAAAATACAATGATACTTTAAAAAAGTGATTTTGGAGGACACAAGTCCCCTACCTGTTTTGGACTTCTGGTGACGTCTGCCCTCACTCGCGTGCTTCCTCGCCTGTATGCAATGTATTGCAATGCAATTGCAATGATACTTCTTAATCTCTGCCTCAGCCAAAACAATTTTTGTCAATATTTACCTAGTAAATTTACAGACAGTATTTCTAGTCTTCCTTCATTGTTTAAAACCAAAAAAAAAAACACAACATACAAATATTCAAACTATGGAAACAAGATCAAAACAAAAAAACTCCTAAACTGTATAGTTTCAGAACTGTACAAAATACTTCCTAAACTGTAAACAAAACAGTGTTGACCTAGTATCATTGTCTGCTACTTAACTTATTCATGTGAAAGTGGTTCCAACAAGCCTGGGAAAATACTTGCTAGACACACCTGGATCCATGCCATATGTTGCACACCATCTTGGTCTCTATGTTCCAGACAATTAGTTTTTGTAATTAACAGTGAAGGGTGATCAATTTTACTGTCAACAAATTGAGAAAAAAACAAGAACTACTTTTTAAGCTGTGAACATCAAAGATGCCAAAGATGGTAAAAAAACTTCCTAAACTGCAAAATGTGTTTAGAAAATATTTTCCAGGCCATTTTGGCACATGCAGAGACAGGCAGAGGCAGAGGTTGCGATGATCCCTAAAAATACATCAGTACAGACATTATTTTCACTTGGATGAATCAACACTGATATATAGAAGTCTATTCAAACGAAGCCCACTTAGGATTCACTTCAAACACTCCTAATATGATAAAGTGTCTTTTTTGAAACTACCATCTCATATTTCTCTCGAACTTTGAGATGGACATGCTGTTATATGTTGTTGATCCTTGACTTGTGTCCTTTTGTCCTCACCTCCCACAATTCATTTCAACAGCTTTGGAGGCCTAGTTTATAATCTAATGTTGTCCACTTTTAGAAACTTGATTCCCACAAGAGGTTGGGGTACTGGGAGGCAAGGAAATTAAACACCACCATCTTCTCTTACAGCGACAAAGAAAATTTCCTTCTACTTAGTTGGTCGATAAACCAAAGTACGGTGAAAGAGATGCTTGTCCAGTATCAACTCAGTGTTTTATCTAAGGTTAACCCTTTTCCCGCCAGAGATTTGTAAACAGTATATTGTCACCCACGTGTTTCTCTATAATGCAAGAAATAATTTACAGAATCGTGTAAAACTTCACAGAATAGTTGGAAACAAACTAGCCAACTGGTAGTAACTGTTCTCAGATGTATCCTTACTGCCAGTCAACAAATATAGATGATTCCATTTGCAACTTTAAAAAAATTTGTTTTCTTAGGTAGACGGGCCCTGCACAAAATGAGTAACTATTTTGACAC
>JBCAUG010722588.1:0-12466 GCA_038406175.1 Haplosyllis leylae
CCAAGACCAAGATACTACCCTAGTGGATGGGCAAGAACAGGATTAGAGCCAGAAATCACCATCTTCCTGAATGACTCCCCTTTTGATGCCTTGATTGATATGAGTTCTGATAATTCTGTGATTGATGCACGCCTTTGTCAATACTTGAGACTTGAAATTACTCCTTATCAATATGAGATTCCTTATTGTTTAGGCCTGGAAGAATTTTTGGTGCTGAAAGATGAACATTGCAAAGCAGGAAATCTTCTGTCCATTAATAGCAGACTTATATCAAACACAGGAAATCATTATTTGTAGTCATTTTGAAATTTAGCCATAAGACGAATTGCTTATAATTTCTATTTAAATGTAACAATCAGGTTTTTAACAATAAGGAAATCTGACGCATTTCTGTCAGATTATATGACAGATCTAAAGTTACACCGAACAAAATAAATTGAACCTACGACATACTAATCATCATGCTGATGCTCTACCAACTGAGCTAGGCAGGAATCTGTTGGGCAGGAGCTTTATTTTTTCATGCACCACTTCACACATTGGACTGTGTTATTTCTAGAATCAACAGAGCATGACTTTATAAAGGCCTTAATGATTCACATAGACAACCAAATAATGACTTAGCTCCTTTGGCAGAACATTAGAGTGATAAGCCAGAGGATGTGGGTTCAAACCCCGCTGGCAATTTTTGATGAAAATTATTTTGTTCTGTGTAACTTTATATCTGTCAGATAAACTGACAGAAATGCGTACCATGATAAACTAGAATGTATTCTGGGAATTTGCGAGTGCAGATCGTGTCATTTCCAATTACACAAGCCTTCACACACATCTAATGCTGCAGGACAGGTGCCACCATAGAGACCTCATGAAATCAAAATAAATTATATGAAATTTTTTGAAGCGATGCTTACTTTTTAACATAGATAGCGCAAGGTTGTTGCACTGTGTTTCTAGGTGCTGTAACGTGTGTAAAAAAAAACTTTAGTAAAGTTTCACTTTTGCCACCTACTTTTCACAAACTCACAAAGTTGGCAATATTTGCATTATTGCCAACTTTGTATTCCCATATACTTGCAGGTTTCTTCTTCATTTGCAGCAACTGATGCTGTTAAATGTGAAATTAAAAATCAAGAGGTATTTGAGGATTAAACTTCATGATTACATGCCAATGGCAGAGCTAAAACACACTTGGGAACGTTAACATTCTTCTATTGCAAAGCATTTGTTAAAAAAATTATGTGATAAAGAGAAATCATGTGTTAGCTATAAACAAACAACAAATACATTTATCTGAAAAAAATCTGTGTAGTTATTTGCATATTAAATCTGTCACGCGAAATGACAATCACAAAGTCCAAATTGACTGAAGGTCCTTGCCGGGTTTGCAAACTTTGAAAACGTTTCAGCAACTGAATAATTTTGCGTGATTATGTTGTGATTAATATCCTAGAAGGGAGATTCCTTTGTCTTCCTGAGCATTCAATAAATTAAAACCTTTTATTGAAACTCTGTGATACCCTTTTCAGCCCCTTTTGCAATTCTTTTAAATTTAAACATGAAAAGTGGCACATTCCATTTAGAAAGTGAAACAAATTTTCAGGCTCCCATGTAAAATATTTTTTGACAAAACTACTGCTCAAACAACCCTTAGCATCGCGATATCAACCTTTCAGGATCTCGCTGACTGACTTTTCGATCCGTAAGAGTTTTGACAGTGTAGAAATGCATCAGTTCTACTTAGTAAGAAAAACTTCATATTTAATACTTAGAGTATAAATAACAGGTCCGGATGGAATTATAAATTTTGCAAGCTGTATTTCAGATGATCAGTTACAATTATCCAATGTACAAGAGAGAGATTCATATAGCAGATAAACAGGTTAGATCTTTTTATGTGTGAGTGAAGAAATTGTACTGTAACCCCTTTGAAATTGATTGTCACCAATATTACAATTACTCTGATGTATTGTATTGAACTCAACCCGAATCAAAATTGAGTGTCCACCTGGTCAGTGAGGAGAGCAAGAGTAGTTTAATCTCAGGGGGTGACAGCAGTTGTTTATGGGTGTTAGTTCATGCACTGGACCTATTTGGGAAAGAGGAGCTACTGGCTGTACTACTGGGTGAGGGGGTAGACTTCTAAGGAGGTGGCTTCCCACGTGATGAAGAATACAAACACTCAGCTTATGTACAGTCTTTATTGTTACTCCTAAGACTGGTTAACGGAAAGCAATGCAAAAGAGTCATTAAAGTCTGAGGAAGTGACATCAATAGTCTAGTAGTTCACTGTAGATCCAATGAATGTACATTCACGATGTGAGGGGTTGGAAAGTCCTCAATAACACAGTTAACAGACATTCTATGTAGGCTTGTTCAAGGTGATCTGGAGAAGATCACACAGTGCAGAACACAGGAATACAATTGTAGTCTAAATACAGCTCATGATTCAGGTTCAATAATGCAGTTCAAATACAAGTTCAAGTGTGGTTGCTCAAGTCAAGTGCACAATTCAAGACTGTATAAAATATTCTATATCAACAACAAACGATGTGACATTAAATGGATTTGCAGATGATCACTCCTTACAATGTTCTTTCCATCCAGACCCAGTTTCTGAGATGAGTGTGAGAAAGGACTTTCAATCAATAATGTGGAATATTTATCAATGGAAGTGTGAAAATAGACTTAAAATAAATCCAACTAAAACTAACTGATTATCTTCAGAAGTAGAAAACAGAAAATCAAATCAAATCTCAAAGAAATGGACATATGCAATGAAACTGTATCTTCATCGGAAGTAGTAAGATACTTGGGTGCATGGTTAGGTCAACACCTGAGCTTTGAAATGCATGTCAATAAAACATGTCAAGCAGCTATGTGGAATCAAATCAATAAGAAAATGTCTAACAGTACAAAGTTGTGAAATATTAGTATGTAGTCTCGTGTTCTCTCATCTGGATTATTGCAACAGCATCTTGTTCGGTGTAAAAAAGAAATGATTAGTGAAATTGCAAAGACTACAAAACTATGCAGCTCGTGTGACACTTCAGTGTTATTATGATTATAAATCTAAATGGAATAGATCTACCCTGGACCTTTTACGTGAATTACATTGGTTACCAATAGAAGTGAGGATTAGATTCAAAATTATTTTATTGTCTTCAAATGCATACATGGACTTGCACCTGAGCACCTCAAGAACTTATTAACTCACAAAGAAGTGACTGGAATGTAAACTAGATCTAGTTTAAAACAAGACAGACTCAATATCCCCTATGTTAAACATAGCACTTTTGCATGTAATTCTTTCAGTGTCTGGGGTCCAAAACTCTGGAACAATTTGCCGACGAACTTGCAAAACATTAGTAATCTAGAGGCCTTTAAAAAGGCTTAAAAACTCATTTATTTACTGAATTTGTGACAAGTAGATTGTAGTATGTTTAATCTTTATATAGACAGCTAATACAGACTGTCAACTAATTGTAGGGTACTATTGTAACGCGTGATAGATATGGTTTTACTCTCAGTTCAACACTATATCAAAATAAACAAATCTTAAATCTTAATATGGACTTTAAGTTAACAGCTCACATTTATTTGTACAGGCTACAGAAACTATTGAAATGACATTTAAGTAACAGGTTGTGCAGGAGGGGTCAGTCTGGCTCTTCACCTCCTCAGGATCTAAAAGTATTGCCAGAATGTCTAAAATGCAATTTGGAAGATCCTGGGGGAAGAATCAGTTCATCTCCTCACAGTTACCTGAGAAGCTCCTGTTGTTAGCTATTATGACACTGATCAGTCTGGTGGCATTTCTGGAGGTCTTACTTTCATAGGGTGCACCTCCCTTATATACTTAATACCTAGTCACCAGAAGATCAGTGCTACCACACAAAGTAGTACCCAGGAGGGGGTAACAATTTGGGAAAGGCCTAAAGCTAGTTAGTGTCTTGGGTGGTTAATACAGGTACTGAAACAAACTAACTAAGGTTTGGACTAGTCTCAACAGCATGGGACCAGTAATTACTGTTGTACAGGTCTGAGGGGTGAGTAGGAATACACACTGACATGTCATGCTGTGATTGGTTGTAATCATCATGCAATTTACTGATTGGCTACTAGGGACTGTGCATGTGCTGTCTTTGCACTGATTGGATGTAGTGTGAGGGGGTAAACAGGGCACATGTGATGTACACATGATCTGGGTATGGGCACTACATGGAACTGTCTGAGGAGGTGGCTGCAGACTAATTCATGTTCCTCTGGCCATCAGAAGCCAAAGGTGTTCTTGGTTTGCCTGTATCTCCTCAGTTGCACAATGTTAGATCCTCAACCTGTTACACTTATTTCGATTGGAGAATCCTATTCACCGTCGGAAATTATGGAAAATGACCAGAAGGCGGCGGCATCTTGTTTTCTTTTGCTGCATAATAACTCAATTGTACTGGAATATATCTGCTACATTCATGAAGTCCCTTTAATTTTTCGAAGTCTGCATCATTCACCAATACAGTAAACTGTAATCTACAAAATTTGCCCTTACGAAAATGATAACATTTCAGACTATTTTCAGCTGCCATCTATTGGTTTTGTTGGATCTCATGTTAGCCAAGAATGTTTGTGTAGTAATATCACTGAGAACTCGGATTGTTACTTTATTTCTACTAGATGATCAGAAATATCCAACATGTGGTACAATATTCCAACCTTGTTCTGACAGTTCTGTTTTTAGCTACAAAGACAAAACATTGTTGCATTCGTAAAACTGACTTTATTTTTGATTTTTTAAAAACTGTTTACAAATTCATAATAATTTCCTTGTGTAACTGAACATTAGTACTTTGGAAAATAATTGCATTTTGGAGAACACTTCAAAATTACTCAGATCCTGAATCCCGTGAAACCATTGTTGTAGTTGGAAATCCACAATGGATTTGTGTCTGTAACGGATTTATAAACAACCTGAACCGTACCACCTGCAAACAATGTATCATAACCTACAAAGTAATCACCATAAAAGTGTAGATTCTCCAAAGGTAATACATCTCATTATACAGTCATTTACCTTCCATGACTTCAGCGACACCTCTGCAAGATCTTCCCCACGCATCGCCACCATTTGCATGGTTCAGATCCACATTAGCTGAACAGAGAATCTGACCGTTGATTTCAAGGTCAAAAAAGGCAAATTCACCACTTAACGTGCTTAAATACACAGAGAAGTAATAGAACCCATCTCCACCAAGAGGCACTGTAAATACTCCGGTTGTGCTGTTGTATCTGTAAACAATAAACGAAGAAGTATTAGAATCCATCTCCACCAGAGGGCACTGTGAATGTTCCTGTTGTGCTGTCCTGTAAACAATAAACATAGAAGCAATAGAATTTATCTCCACCAGGGGGCACGGTAAATGTTCAATTTGTGCTGTTATATTTAATTTCCGATTGTGTTGTTATATCTGTAAACAATAAACAGAAAAGTAGTAGTATTCCTTGCTGTGGCATCTGTTGTTTCAAATTAAAATTTTGTTTGACATTTACTTTATTTCGCAGCCTGCTGAAAAGTTATACGCACTTCAAATGCAAATGTCCACAGCAATCACCATGGAGATAGTGAAACCTGTCTAATTTTAACCTCTGAGCATATTTACTGTTTAAAAATCAGCAAAAGTAGTAAAGTGCACAGATTTCTTATCTTGAATAAATTTGTGAACACGCTCACCCATCTCCTTAATTGAGCAGAACATAATTGAACAGAACAGCTGATCCCTCAGAGATACTTGAAACAGGATACTCACCCATCTCCGCCATTGAGCAGAACTTCTTTGGAAAGAACAGCTGATTCCTCAGAGATACTTGAAGCATGATACTCACCCATCTCCTTCATTGAGTAGAACTTCATTGAAACGAACAGCTGATCCAGTTGAGATACTGGAGTAAGATGTCAACACAGCGTGGAAGGCAATTGTATCTGAAATAAATAAAAAAAATGTTAGGTGCAGTTCTGCGGTCTAATTAATATTAGATTTAGTGTCATTTATTTTAAACAAATATCAGATGGAAAATTGTTAGTGTAATCATTTTTTTATTCTTTACCATTTGCAGAATCACCTCCACCACCATTTTCCTCCAAAGCTGTAACTCTCGCATCTAATTCAACATCTGTCATCTGCAGACCTAAAATGCAAGTAGATAAAGGTCACACATGTACACTTTTAAAGATGTGTTTTCCTACTTAGATTACCCAGATCTTACAGAAATCATTTTGTGGCTGCCAGTAACAGATTTTGTGTCACAATACCTTGTATGTTTTCTTCAGCAGCTGTTAACCTGGTCTCTTGGTCGGTTAAAGTTTCTTCTAAATCTAAAAAAAAAAACCATCAACTGACATTGTGATATTGCCAATAATTTCTCAATAAAAACTAAGACTTGAGCTTTGATGTAGTTTAAGACAGTGATATGTGATGTGGATTTAGACATGAAAAAAAAAGATATTTTTACCGTTGATATCAGTCTCTACAGCAGAAATTCTTGTCTCATGATCAGCAGTTGTTCCTTCAAGTGTTTCCACCCTCACTTCTAGTTCAGCAACAGAGCTGTTTCCATCATCCCCTCCGTTCTCCTCTAGAACAGTTACTCGGAAATCCAAGGCCAAGGTTGTGTCCTGTAAATCTGAAATATATATTCGTACACAAATCTAATGAACTGAAAGATAAAATGTAAACAGTACAAAATGAGACTTTTGAGAAAGACAAAACATACTCTCAAGTTCATCTTCGATGACGTCCATTTCACCAAGAATTCCCAGTGACGTTTGTTCCAGACTGAAGAGTCTCTCATCCTGGATGACTTGTTCGTCAAACAGGAAGTTGACGTCTTGGTCCAAACCTGTGACGTCTTCCTCTATCTCAACTACTTGACTCTCCAGTATTGTCCAGTATTGTCACTCGTTCTTCTATCGTCGTGTTTTGAATCAACTCTACAAAGGATTGCATGAAAACACTGGCACAGGTAACCCAAAGAAAAACTTAATACCACGAGTTTTTTAAATCTTTACAACATACTTACTGACGTCACACTCATCAAATCTCACGTAGGAGATTAGTTCTTTTATTGCCAAATCCTGTTGTTCAATTTTCAGCTTCATTTCCTTCAGTAACAATGAAACAATATGATCAATATGCATATGAGGGTCTTTGTGTACATGTGTGTGTGTGTGTGTGTGTGTGTGTGTGTGTGTGTGCAGGTTTGTTTGTTTGTGTGTGTGTTTTGGGGTCAATTTTTGGAATCACTTGGTAACTTGATTTAGATTGTTCTGACAAGTATTATAATTGGTTGTGGTTAGTACCTGTTTTATATTTTTGTTGTTAACTGTTCTATGACTTATTGAGAGTTATTGTAGACAGTTAATCGTTTATTGTTTTGTCAACTGTTGCTAAATGATATCTTCGTTTTACACATAAGTGTTAATGATAAATGATTACAAACCGTATTGTCGTATTTTAACTGTCGAATGGTGAATGACAGGTCCTAAAAATTGACCATAAAAAGAGCTCGTCAATATTTAATGACATTTGAATTCAAAAGAATGTACTTTTGATAAGTCACAAAAGTCATAAAATCCTCAATCCTACTTACTGAGTTTTCGTCTTTCAGCTGCTGCAGCTGTTGATCCATCTGGTCGAAACGATCCTGTGGAAATATAACAAACGCAGCTTTAGTGATGTTGAATAATAAAATGCATAAATAAAAACTCATGAGTGAAATTTAATACTTGCGTTGTGTAGAATACATCACGTACTTCAATTTCCCTGTCAGTGACGGATATGACACAGCCCATGAAACAAGTAACAGTCAACAATATGGTTAAAAGTTGTATCTTCGCCATAGTTACCACTGTACAAGTACCGGTTGATACGTGGTGATACAGACAATAATTTATACAACAGAACTTTATCTTTATCTTGAGAATAAAACAAATGTTGCTTGATTTAAATGAAGTTTGTGGTATGAAAATCTAATACATTAATAAATCTTAGTCTGAGGACAATTTTAGTACATGACGTTTAGTGCAAATGAGTCCTCAGGACTGAAGTAAGGAACTTCCGACGAGACTATATTTGTCAGACTTAAGATGTTGAATGCAGATATCTGAATTGACGTCATTACTCATGAGAACAGAACCATTAGTTAGATTTAACATAGTGTCTGGAGTATCAACAACACCCCGAAGGAACTTCAAAAGAATCTGACATTTGCGACAGTATCAAAGAATTCTGATTAGAGACCTCCATGGAAGTCTATGAGAAAAGAACACGGAGCAAAACTGGAAAGAGTTGTCTGCAAAATAATATTGCAGAAATATACTTGATTTAGGATAGATCCGACAGACATCTTAGTTTTTACAGTATACCCAGGGATGGATCAGATATTCACAGATTCCCCAACAGGAAGTAAACAAATGGCATTCATTTCTTGCCATTTTCAACATTTCTCCTGACTTCCTGTTGAGTAATCTGATCCATCCTTCAGGGTGAACAAGTACTACATTGGCATCTCTTAGGTTGTATCACGCATAGATACCCGTCTATCATTGGAAAGGAAGTGAGTAATTTCCAACGAGACCATATTAGGTCAGTGACTGTTTAGTTGATTCATTTTAATTTTCACCTCCCTAGCAAATGCCCCTAATTCTACTTATATTTTCAGAGACGTCTTTTATCAAGTTCAAGGTGTGAATTAATTTTTAATGCATGGGAGTGTGGTTAATTACTGAGATGACAAAAGCTCTAGTGCTGTAAGGATAAATCAATGTCTTGCAAATAATAACTTTCTGTGCACTGTTAACATGTTAAGGGGTTAATCTGAGTAATCCTAGCCAGCAGTAAATCATTTATTTTGAGTAATTGTGCAAGTTGTCCTAAAGTGTTCCAGTTTGTGCTATGTTATGTCCACACCCATTGGAATTATTTGATGTCAGTGATCTCATTGTCCTTATATCATCAGCTGTGCTTCTACAAAAGAAGGTCATTCAGAGTTAACACCATTCTGTTATGTACCATTCAGAAGAAACTTCTCAGGTGAAAAGGAGAAATAGGGACTTGTTGCTTGTGCCCTTGCTGCACCCCCTGAGGACTTTCAGATGTTTTTTGCAACTGCTTCATCTGGTGCATTTCAATCAGCTGTATTTACTGAATGTCTGCTATATATCTTGGCTGACTTAAACTTCATAGTGACTGGTATGGGCTGTTTAACTATTCCAAGTGTGCAATTCGGAAAATACTATGTCACTTACTACCCTGTGGAACTGTAAGGAATGCCTACCAAAGCTACAACAAGGGAACTGTTCCTGTGACTTTCTGTCAGAACAGAGGCTTTGCACCTTCGTGGTTATGACTGTTTGGATTAGGCAATGGTGCAGTGTTTATCTGCCTGCCCCAGGAGGGTTTTTAATAAAGTTAACCTTTGAACAAATGGTTTGTATCATACCATCAGTAGACTTCACTGAATTCTAGGAATATTATTCAATAATTGGTCCAGTGCATGATTCCACATAAAGCAGGTTGAAGAGAAAGCAGGTAGTGATGACACAACAATAACGTGCAATGTAGCATTAATTTAGATAAAATAATTTATTGTAATTAAGTTCTTGGAAGCAATATTTGGTTGAAGAGATAACATTTGGCTGCTAGTGAGTCCTTGGTAGAAGTAAGGGACTTCCGATGAGACCGTATTTGGTTGAAAAGATAACATTTAGGTACAAGTCAGTCCTCGGTGTGGAAGTAAGGAACTTCCGACGAGACCATATTTGGTTGAAGAGATAACATTTGGATACAAGTCAGTCCTTGGTAAGTAAGTAAGGAACTTCGTATGAGATGATATTTGGTCAAAGAGGCTGCGACGTACTCAATGCGTTGTATGGCCAGATTCAACAAATCATTATAAAAGCCTTTGAACTGTTCATTTCACGATTTTTTATTAACTTGATATTTTGAATTAAAAGAAACAGTAATGTCTTCCAAACTAATGTGTATCCTGACCAGAGACATTTTCAATTGATGGTACAAAGAGACTTTTGTAACAATGAATTTATTTGATTTGTTTACAATGCTTGTTTACAAAAAATTTGGTTAACTTAATATCAACAATTTGGAAAATGATTTTGAAGAACATTTTGAATGACTCAGACCCTGAATCCAGTGAAGCCGTTTTGGTAATAAGTTGAACTGGGGCGCAAAGGTGTCGTATCCGTACCTAATGTATAAACAACCTGAGCCGTACCACCTACAAACAGCATCAAACTAATAACTAAATATATCTTAAATTCTTCACATGTAATAGATCTGTCTTCACAATCATTTACCTTCCATGACTTGAGCAACACCACTGCATGATATTGGCCACCCGTCTCCAGCAACAACTACGTCCAGATCTGCATTAGCTGAACAGAGAATCTGACCGTTGACTTCAAGGTCAAATAAGGCATCTTCTGAACTATATGGCGTCAAATACACAGAAAAGTAGTAGAATCCATCTCCACCAGGGGGCACTGTGAATACTCCGGTTGTGCTGTCGTATCTGTAAACAATAAACAGAGAAATAATAGAGTCCGTCTCCACCAGGGGGCATTGTGAATGTTCCAGTATATCACAGATTAATGTAAAAATGTACACAGTAATCACCATAGAAGATATGAAACCTGACTAATTTTTACGTCTGAGTATCATTTAAGAATCAGTAAATTTTGTAAAGTGCAAAGATTTCTTATCTTGGATACTGTTGCAAACACACTTACCCATTTCCTTCATTGATCAGCACCTCATTGACCAGAACAGCTGATCCCTCTGAGATACTTGAAACAAGATACTCACCCATCTCCTTCATTGAGTATAACTTCATGGAACAGAACTGCTGATCCCTCAGAGATACTTGAAACAGGATGCTCACCCATCTCCTCCATTGAGCAGAACTTCTTTGGAAAGAACAGCTCATCCCTCAGATACTTTTGACAGGATACTGACCCATCTCCTTCATTGGGTAGAACTTCATTAAACAGAACAGCTGATTCATCAGAGATACTTGAAAAAGGATACTCACCCATATCCTTCATTGAGCAGAACTTCTTCGAACAGAACAGCTCATTCCTCAGAGATACTTGAAAAAGGATACTCACCCATCTCCTTCATTGAGCAGAACTTCTTCCAACAGAACAGCTGATTCATCAGAAATACTTGTAACAGGATACTCACCCATCTCCTTCATTGATACTTGAAACAGGATACTCACCCATCACCTTCATTGAGCAGAACTTCATTGAACAGAACAGCTGATTCTTCCGGTATACTAGAGTATGAAGTCATCACCACGTGGAAGGCAATGGTGTCTGAAATTATATCAAAAGAAATGTTAGGCGGAGTTCTGAATTCGGACTAATTCTGTCATTAAAAACAAACAGCAAATGGAAATCTGTGAATGTGCACATTTTGTTTATTCTTTACCATTTGCAGAACCACCATTTTCTTCCAGAGCTGAAACCCTTGCATCTAATTCAACATCTGTCATCTGCAGACCTGACAGGCAAGTAGATGAAAATGATGCATGTACACTTTTCAAGATGTGTTTTCTTACCAAGATTTGACAAAAATAATAAAATAATAATAAAATGGCTGCCAGTAACAGATTTAGTCGCACAATACCTTGTATGTTTTCTTCAACAGCTGTCAATCTGGCGTCCTGTTCGGTCAAAGTTTCTTCTAAATCTAAAAAACATCAACTGACATTTTTTTATATTGCCAATGATTTATCAATAAAAACCAAGCCTTGGGTTTTGATGATGTTTCAGACAGTGAACTTTAAAAATGCTTGTGTGATGTGGATTTACACAGATACAATTGAAAAAAATCGAAATTGCCACCATTGATATCAAATTCAGCAGCAGAAATCCTGGTCTCATGATCGGCAGCTGTTCCTTCAAGTGTTTCCACCCTCACTTCTAGTTCAGCAACAGAGCTGTTTCCATCACCCCCTCCGTTCTCCTCCAAAACAGTCACACGGAAATCCAAGGCAAGAGTTGTGTCCTGTAAATCTGTAGAAAAATTGGGAACACAAATCTAATAAAGTAAAAGGAGTTTGGTTAAAAAAATAAACCAGACTGAGAAATACAAAAACCTACTTTCAAGCTGATCTTCGATGACGTCCAGTTCACCAATAATTTCGTTTGAAGTTTGTTCCAAACTGAAAAGTCTCTCATCTTGGATGACTTGTTCGTCAAACAGGAAGTTGACATCCTGATCCAGATCAGTAACTTGGATCTCCAACAGAGTTACTCGTTCCTCTATTGTTGTGTTTTGGATCAGGTCTACAAACAATTTCAAACAAGATTAGGAACACAAGCAAAGCCAAATTATACTGTGGTTGTTTTTCTTTAGCTGTCAGTTTAAATGCTTACTGTCTTCACATCTTA
>JBCAUG010722599.1:0-12465 GCA_038406175.1 Haplosyllis leylae
GCTGTTGGCCCTTCATAGGAGAGACTGTTCATGGGAGGTTTGGTTGTACTGTAGTTCTGTACTTGCTTCAGCAGCTGCTGGCCCTTCATGTGAGGGAC
Source organism: Haplosyllis leylae (assembly GCA_038406175.1). Taxonomy (NCBI): domain Eukaryota; kingdom Metazoa; phylum Annelida; class Polychaeta; order Phyllodocida; family Syllidae; genus Haplosyllis; species Haplosyllis leylae. The sequence continues at coordinate 99 of JBCAUG010722599.1, forward strand.
TGTTCATGGGAGGCTTGGTTGTACTGTAGTTCTCTACTTGCTTCAGCAGCTGTTGCCCTTCATGGGAGGGACTGTTCATGGGAGGTTTGGTTACACTGTGGTTCTGTACTTGCTTCAGCAGTTGTTGGCCCTCCATAGGAGGGACTGCTCATGGGAAGTTTGGTTGTACTGTGGTTCTGTACTTGCTTCAGCAGTTGTTGGCCCTTCATGGGAGGGACTGCTCATGGGAGTTTTGGTTGTACTGTGGTTCTGTACTTGCTTCAGCAGCTGTTGGCCCTTCATAGGAGAGACTGTTCATGGGAGGTTTGGTTGTACTGTAGTTCTGTACTTGCTTCAGCAGCTGTTGACCCTTCATGGGATGGACTGTTCATGAAAGGTTTGGTTGTACTGTAGTTCTGCACTTGCTTCAACAGCTGTTGGCCCTTCATGGGAGGGACTGTTCATGGGATGTTTGGTTTATACTGTAGTTCTGCACTTGCTTCAGCAGCTGTTGGCCCTTCATGGGAGGGACTATTCATGGGAGGTTTGGTTGTACTGTAGTTCGGTACTTGCTTCAGCAGCTGTTGGCCCTTCATGGGAGGTTTGGTTACACTGTGGTTCTATACTTGCTTCAGCAGCTATTGGCCCTTCATGGGAGGGACTGCTCATGGGAGGTTTGGTTGCACTGTGGTTCTGTACTTGCTTCAGCAGCTGTTGGCCCTTCATGGGAGGGACTGCTCATGGGAGGTTTGGCTGTACTGTAGTTCTGTACTTTTTTCAGCAGCTGTTGGCCCTTCATGGGAGGGACTGCTCATGGGAGGTTTGGTTGCACTGTGGTTCTGTACTTGCTTCAGCAGCTGTTGACCCTTCATGGGAGGGACTGCTCATGGGAGGTTTGGCTGTACTGTAGTTCTGTACTTGTTTCAGCGCTCGGTGTTAAATGCGACGGATGGTGAGAAGGTTCACGGTCACGGACACGACATCATCGTCTACCGACCTCCGACGTTTGAACGTCTCAGACCTATTGACGTAAATACCATGTCTTTGCCAGGCTGCTTGCTCTTTTACGGCCGGCTTTCAGTAACACAGTGAAACCTCTGTTGTACGACCGACGTCTTGTTTTCAGTTGCACAATAACAATTCCATTCTGCTTCTCAACAGTTCAGAAAAATTTCTTGATAGCCCCCCCCCCCCTCCTCCTTGAACCTTATTCTGTTGTCGTTTTTTCTGTAGTCTTCGTAGTGGCCGCACAATCGAGGTTTTGCTGTACTTGACGCATGTTTCGCACGTGGTGACTGCCCATGTAAGATGCATTGGTAATGATCCCGTAGCATGCAGTTAGTTCGTTGTTGGTTTCCAGTTCCCATAGTATGATTATTGGTAATTTTCTAAAATTTAGTTATTGCTTGGAATGTGATCTATATGAGATTTTTCCAGCTGTTCACGTCAACTTCGTCACCGGAGGAATTGACTTTAACTCGGTATCGGTTTATTTCAATCGTTAGCGTACACAGAACAAGTTCCACTCAAACAATTGGATGGAATTTCTGTCATTTACCTGTTTCATTTAATTAAATTCATCTGGAACGCGGTTGTTTTCAGGCGTCTGTGTACAACGCTACACATGGTAACTATGGTAACGGACACAATATCCTGACGCGCCTGCCGCAGTACAACCCGCCCAGGCCGCCACAAGTATATTCAACTCCACCTGTATCAAAGTAGCTTGAGCAGCCACACCCTTGGGCGTTTGGGTGTTTACTTTCGCCTCGTGTAAATAATGGTGATGTGGGCTATTCCATTTTAGGCCTCGTTTACACCACGTGTTAGCATCAACGCAGAGTGGACGCTGTGATGATGCTGGAGATACTGGTTTCATTGAAAACAATGGAAACAAATGGAGTTGCTTCAGAATAGGGCTGCAACCCGTTCTGAAGCGACGCCATTCTATTCAATGAGGCCGATATTGCTAGCTTCATCCGAATGTTAATTCTGATTTGATACTGCCATTCAGTGTAAATGGGCTCTATGGTCATGCTTGAAGTGGAATGGGTTCTCTGAAGTTTTTTTTGCACTCAACATCAGCGTTTTTGTGAGCGACAACTTTTTAACGTTTTTGTGAATAAGACGACAGGACCTATTTTAGATGGCTGGAAAAGCAGTGACGTTGATATGTTTGTACTTTAGGCCTAATAACTTTCGCTTCAAGTAGATATCCAACGCGCAACCTTTCATTACGGCATACAGTTAGTTTACTTTCTGTATCTGGACGCTCTAGCTGTTTCCGTCTAATGTTCATTGGTCACTGGGTAAAACGAATGTGGAGTCAGACAGGAAGTACCCAACTTATGGCAAGCCATTTGTGCAGAAATATCTTCTTACAAATCTTGTATTTGATTGATTGATGAAAATGGTTATTGATTCGCTAAACTTACAGAGCAGTGTGTACAATGCCACCAACGGAGCTGGAGGGAGTGGTCGGGACGGCGTCTCCAACAGCGTCCCTAGTTACCCCTCAGAAATCAACCCTGGCGTGAGTCACTCAGGACGGAAACAGTGAACATTCACGCTTCTGACAATTCACGCCGTGCAGCACGCCTAAGAGTGATTCATTAAGGCTCACACACACTGAGCGAAGATAGTATCCTATCGTCACTATCATACTTATTCATTGAAATTTTTGGCCTTTATGCCCGACGTAGCAGAGCGGGGTGGGTGCAAGTGAACTTTATGTCCCAATGGTTTTTTCACATAATTGTAGATGGATATTTTCGGATCCCTATCCTGAGGGATTCCCTCTGGACTGGTCTGTGGGCTACAGTTGTACAATAAAGAAACATTCACACTGCAAACAAAAGGGGACAGATCTCTGTCCCTAAATGGCTACTGTACCCATTTTTTAGGACAGGGTACCGTCCCCGGGACAGGGATCCGAGTCCGTCTCCGTGTGTGTGAATGAACCATTAATCGTAGTGATGAATATGTGAATAGAATCTTGGCATTATTGCGTTGCGTTGTGGCAAAGATCCTCTCGGAGTCAGAGAAGATCTTGCTTTAAATATATCATTGACAGTTGCGCCTTATTTGCACCTTGCTTTGCCTAAATATGGTAAACATGTTGCCTCCATCACGTTCTGTAACGCAGTTTTCAGAAACGCGGGTTGATTCTCAATGAAAAAACCTGATTTGCTGTGAGATGATTCCAGCGTTTGTTCCACATGCGCGCGCAGTTACAAAGAGCTACTTACGGGGTGACCATGGTGAGACGCCCGCAGAGATTCTCTCAACGGGTGCCTGTTGTGAGTTTGCGACTGAAAACAATGCTTACTTTGGTTGTGATCGATCCTAATTTCACAGCACAGTTCTGTGTTCGACTTTACTGTACACAGTAAACTAGGGAGTAATTTGTAGTTTGCGAAGGGTTATTGCTTAAGATCTTGGCTTTTTCTGAGCACCATCCCCTGGATATCTGTTTGGATTCAGGTTTCTGGAGGATTGTTCACAGGTTCGCTGAAATCACCCTCTTGCACATCCGGGGACCTGAGAAGACGCTACCCTTTGTTGCGGGCGTCAGTAGTGAGAACCGTGTTCCTTCACCCAGAGTTCAGCGTCTGCCTTACCCTGTAACGTTTAAATCACATTGCAGAGCAGCGTCTACAGAACAGCGTTTCCTCACCCTGTAACGTTTAATATCACATTGCAGAGTAGCGTCTACAACTGCACGACGAGTTACCGAGACTTTGGTGTTGGGATCACCGTCACTAGGACGCCACAATACCCGAACGAACGCAAACCTACCGTGAGTGCACCCTATGTGTAGTTGCCATGGAAACGCTTCTGATGTTGTGGTTAAATTTACATTGGCGGATTAAGGAGGAGGGCGCAAGGGACGCCGTCCCATCTGCAGTGTAACTTGTGATAACTCCTGGATCCGCCGCCAATGTGATTCATTAATTTTTTTTAGCCTTGGGGTCTATTCACACCGAACGAAAGCGAAAAAGATCAAAGAAGCATCAGAAAAGATCAAAGTGTAAGCGGCAAAATTTTCGTTTTTATTTTCGCTCTGTGTGAACGGGCCCTATGGTCTATGCACACCTGAAGTTGCGCGAGCGACTGCCGTTACCATTATCATAAGGTCCCAAACAGGTTGAAATTTCTTTCTCAACTTCTACCAGGATAGTGGGGCTGGGGAATCGGTTCTGTATGTATTAAAGCAGTCCCTTACAAACCAACACAAGGTGGCGCCAATAAAGACAAGTTTATTATCCTCGCAATAGTCCGTGTAAATAGACCTTTACGTTAAAGCTACGTTCACACTCACCGTTTTTGGACCGGTTTTGATCTTTTTCACATAATTTAACATCATGTGTGATCAGCATCATAGGAATTCATTCAAACCATTTATAACGGTGAGGGAAAACGTTAAGTCCTGTTCACACCGAGCGTCACCGTCACGTCAACGTCGCCGTCAGCGTAACATTGATGGGTGGCACTTCGATCTTTTTGACGGGTACTGTAACGGGTAGAATGGGTCGCACACCCATTTGTCCGTCAATGTGGCGTTTCGTACGTTGATGGTGACGCTCGGTGTGAACAGGCCTTTAGTCACGAGATAACGAAAGCCGTCTGTTTCTGTTTCACCGTTATGTTCCGATTGCGCTTGTTTCAGTAAACATCGTCTAAGTGAACGGGTTTGGTTCGTGTTTCTCCAAGAAATAAAAAGAAGATAAGGTGAAATAGGGTGGATTGCATTTTGTTGGAGGGGGGGAGCGGGCTAGAGCTCGATACTAAAAGTGATGATCACTATTTTACAGATAAATTGAAAACTGAACCGAGGAAAGAAGTTACCTGCATGCTTTTTTCTCGTTTTCCTGTTTTTGGGCTTTACCTTCAAAATTAATACAGAGAGTTGAGTACTTTCAGGTTCTGTTGACTGTCTATCTACACGGGAATGTTTAGAATGTTCCAGCCTTCACATTACTATGTTTACTCTGAATTAATCACCAGCGCGTTTTGTTTTGCGCGTCTGACGCAGCGTTCCATTTTAAACGACACAGAGACGGCGTCGACAAGGCAAAAGATTTTATGTCATCGTCGATTTCGCGTCTGCTCAGTGTGAACAAGCCTGAGAGATTTCGTGTTCGTGACGAGACCTTCGTTCGGCTAGAAAATCCCAGTGCGCTGTGCATACTAAACATTCTCTTAGGGCTCGTTCACACTGACTCAAACACTCTCTTGGGGCTCGTTCACACTGACTCAAACATTCTCTTAGGGCTCGTTCACACTGACTCAAACACTCTCTTAGGGCTCGTTCACACTGACTCAAACATTCTCTTAGGACTCGTTCACACTGACATCGCTTCTGTTTATGTTCATTGTAAGCTTGGCTTTACGTGTGTTGTTTTGACCCCGACCTCCTCCCCGATTCCTACTTGGGATTGCTGCCACTAACCGACCCCAACAGCATTGAGTTGATGTTTGTGTCTATCGAATAGAAGTGTAGAAAGTATTAGAATACCAGAGTGTAAAATTGGGACCTCGCCTTGAAGAAAACTGGCGTCATTTGCACAGTGTTCAGCACCTAATCCGCACCGCTTGCAGCTTTTCACGCCCACTTATGGCTTATTCACACTGCACGGGAATGGAACCGGGAGCAATACCCATGGGTACTAATATTGTACAGAAATGGGCCGAGACAGGGAAAGGAACCAGGACCCATTGTTTCCTATTGTACTTGTCCATTTCCCTGTACCCGTCCCGTTCCCGTGCTGTGTGGATAAGCCATTATTCTATCTAGATGACCTTCACTTAGCTTTATAAAACTTACGTAGTTTTGATTAATTTAATACAGGTTTATTTCATCAGTTTTACATTGGCCACTCAGTAAAATATACAGTGATAATATTCATAGTAAAAATAAATAAGTACAGTAAAACAAAAAACATCGAACAAACAACAAAAGAAAACAAATCAAAATCAAGTAAAAAGCATCATTTTACTCAAGAACATACTGTATATTTCTTGTGCTTTGTTTTTGGGGAGACTTGAGTATGTTTGTCTGTGTACTTGTAGATCTGGTACGATCCTAACGACGTGTTCCAGGCCTGGGACTACTTTATTGACGCCGCGGAGGGATTCACCGACAGCGTCCTCTTCAGGTAAACAAGACAACCTCCCATTAAAGCTCTGTTTACACGTTCCAGTGCCGAACCCATTCTGCCCTTGAGACGCGGCCCGTCAGTATTAACGCAATGTTAAACTTTGACTGTGACGGTGACGGGTACGGTGTCGGAACGTGTAAACAGACCTTACCATTGCTGACCAGGACCCCCAATTCTTATTCCTCCTGTCATGGGAGGGGCGTTGGGTCCCCTCCGTACCTTGGTCGGGGTCGTCTACCCACCTGAGGTAGGGGGAGCCTCCTTCTTGACCAGTCCTTCATAACTGGTCCCTGGGGGGGGGGGGTCCTTCCCATCTGATCCTTCTTTCCGGAAACATGGGAGCCCTGTCCTGATGCATGAAGGATAGTGGAATCGGAAACCCTGCCTTATCCCCACCATGAACATACAGACAGCCAAACACGACTGAAACCATTACCTTCTCTCGTACGTGGTTAGTAGTTAATATTAGGAAGTGAAGAACTTCAGTTTGGTGGCTCGTTTGCTGAATTAACTTTATGTTCTCATCATATCCTATTCTATAAATCCACCAAACAAGTGTCGGGAAGGAACTTCGTTGGTGGTTTTGTGCGTCAAGGAAAGATTACCATTGCACCATGAGTTTCCCATGGTTGTGAAATGACGGCCTACGTACAAGGTCAAGGCAATTGCCTCGTTGCCGATCTGCCATAACAGACGGAACAAGTGTTGCTTCAGATTTGCTCCCGACTTATTGTGTTGTTTTGTATACAGGTATGACCTGGTGGATCTGAGCAGACAGAGTCTCCAGCTGATCTCTACCATGATTTACCACAACATCGTGACGTCCGCCAAGGCCAAACAGATGGACCAATTCCAGTGAGTTCACACTTTCTCTGTCAGTAGTTTAAATGTCATAGACGTTTCATTTGGGTTCCTTTATGACTCAAGAATCAAGCTCAGTGTAAATTGAAGCAGCCAATGTCATGGTAACGGGTATATCGAATGACGTCATGACGATGTGTGGTTAAATATCCAATACGGTTTTGTGTACTTTATACGACCATCATGTGTTCACGTGGTACATTACTTATGGTGTGTTCACACTGAGCGACAGCGAGACCAAGAGCGAGACAGATAGCGAGACCGATTGAAATGGGTTACATAGAATTCTATGAAGCAATTCACACTGCAGCAGACAATATCAGTGATGCCATTGGCTAAGATATTTAATCGGTCTCGTTATCGGTCTCGGTCTGATCCATTCTGATCCATTAGTCTGATCAATCAGACTATCAAGGTAAGGGCCAATTTACACTAAATGTCAAAGTCAATTTCCGTCAACACTACGATGACGTTTGCACACAGTACATAGTTCTCATTGACCACAATGGAGTTGCTCCAAAATGGGTTGCAACGCCATTCTCAAGCGACTCCATTGTGGTCAATGAGAACTGTGTCGCAAGCGTCATCGCAGTGTTGAAGGAAATTGAAGTTAACGCTTAGTGTAAACTGCCCCTAAAGTGACGTATCACTGACATCTTGTTGCATCTTGTGTCAATTGTAAATAAATTTTACGTCATAATGACGCAGGAAGAACGCGACGATGTTCCTGGAACTGTTGGACGATCTGGATACATTGTTGCAGACTGATATTCACTTCCTGATGGGACGCTGGATCGCGGATGCGCGCGCACTCGGTAGGTACTAAGACGCAGAAGTTATCGTTTGATTTTAAATTTTGGAATTGTGTGGGATGACCTAATCTAACTCTGCGTCTTCTGTGGTACTTTCAGGTACTAATGACGAAGAGAAGAATCGCTGGGAGATGAACGCTAGAAATCAAGTGACAATGTGGGGCCCATCAGGACAGGTACTAAGTTCCGCTGTTATTCATCGATTTTGGTGCGTAGTGAGAGAGTGGGCGGTGGGGGAGTGGGCGGTATTTGAATGGGCGGTGTGGGAGTGGGCGGAAGGGGATTAAGACTAATATCTGAGTTTCTATTTCATCCAGAAGCGACTTATGGTTTATTCACACAGAGCTTTAATATGAACTCTACCGGGGGCGGGGGAAATTGGCTTTGATAATATTATGTGGAATTTTTCACACTACAAATTGAGTTGTGCACCAGTCTGGTTGCAGTTTGAACTCTGTGTAATGAAACCAATGTGAAATTTGTTTGGTAGGCATCGTTCAACAAGTTCCAATCCTTTACAGATGCCTTCCAATTGTTTCTAATGAAGGGCACAGGAGACCAAGCCTTGAGGCGGAATTATATTGGAACGAAAACGAAAGCGAGATCGCTTGGAAGGGATACATAGATTTCCCAGTTGTGTGTTTACATTGGTTAACAATGAGTAGCGACAAAGATCAAAGAGAACTTTCGCTTTCGCGTTCGCTCCAATATTATTCCACCCTTATGGTGTGATCACACTGGACGACACCGAGACCGATTAAATATCTTAGCCAATAGCATCACTGATATTGTCTCGCTGCAGTGTGAACTGCTTCATACAATTCTATGTAACCCATTTCAATTGGTCTCGCTATCTGTCTCGTTCTCGGTCTCGCTGTCGCTCAGTGTGAACTTACCATTACTGTGGCATAAGACCACATGCCTCAAATGGCCACGTGTGCAACTATATTATTACCATTGATTTCTGTGCCATCCATTAGTAATAGGGTCGTCTGTCTTTTACGGCTCGCTTTTCTTGAGATTTAAAATGGCCTGACAAAACAGGTTTTACTTTACAGTTTTTACCTGTAGATACAGGATTATGTACCGATTCTTTTGGTAGATTCTGGATTACGCGAACAAGCAGTGGGCTGGGCTGGTGAAGTATTACTACAAACCTCGGTGGCAGCTGTTCCTTACTCGCCTCAATGACTCACTGGCCTCTGTAAGTCAAGTACAGCAGACCCTCTGCTTTACGGTCAACTGGAAATCCACTTATATGTGACATGTGACACGTGTCCGAATTTTCCTACCTTTCAACGGAGGTGACCGTAAAACAGAGGTTCTACTGTAAATCACCCACGGCTGCTCTTCAACTGTATGTTTTACTGTGTAGCACAGCTCTGGGAAAATACTGTGCTACAGTTGTGTTATCTCGCAGGAGCTGGCGAGATTTTATCCTTTACAACCCATCTGTAATTCAAACTATCACAAAACATTTCAACAATCAGTGCAGACAGGTGAAGAGTTTACACACAAAGATGAGGGGGCGCGCGTTCTTGGTCTTCCCTGGGATCCACCAATGGAAGAATTGATAAGAGATCAGTTTTACTAGGTATGAACACAGCTTAAGAAGTCGCCCGTGTTGTTGTTGCAGGGTAAACCGTTCAACCAGGCCGCGTACAACGCTGAGGTCCTGAAAACCGTCGAACAACCGTTCTCGTACGCCAGAAACGTCATCCCCGCTACCCCCTCTGGTGAGTAAACCCTCATTAAAATGTCGTCTCCGCAACGCCCTCTGGTGAGTAAACCATTAAAACGTCATAGCCGTAAAACAATAGTAAACCCTCAATAGAATACAAGACTAAAAGTTCTAAAAATGTCCATATTAATTAAGTATCACTCCATAAAATCCCATTTTTGGTGGCTCATAGAGTCACCTTGTTGGTTACTTCGAGGGGTTTGTAACATCCTGTCCAGTCGTTGTTTACACTCTTTGGCAGTTTTATGATAATTAGGCAGGCATACTTTTAACCAGTCATTGGTTGGAATTTCTTTACACAGAATGCTGCCATTACGTTATTATGCACATGCCACCAATTGGGTCAAGGATGCAACGTCATATTAATTTTTTTATGTTAGAAAAAATTTTGTACATAACGTGGAGTTCAATGAATAAAATGTCAGCCAAATTTTCCTCGATCTTTGGTGCCATTGTCATTTAGCATGAAGAATTCATCGAATAATTACATTAGGGTCCTGCAGCCCCGCCGCACACCCAATCAGGGGGAAAGGGACACCAATCTACTATCTGACCGAAAAATACATGAAAATACAGAAATTTTACCCCGGGTGCGCCCCCCCCCCCCCCACCCGATCCTCTGCTGAAATCATTCACGAAAACTTTTAAACGTTTATTTTGACAGGTGACCAGATAGACGTCTCCAAGTCCATCCACAGCAAGTACCGCCCGATGACGGTCTCGAGCAAACAGTACTTCACACAGCAGTACGAGCGGTCCAGACTCAGCACGGACGGCGACCAAGTGTCGTGGAGCGGGGTGTCATACGAGATGGGAGGCGGGCGCCATAGTGTAGCTCGCCGAAACGACATCCCGCAGAAATACCCCGCGTTCCTCAATGAAATCCTTCAAAATCAACATCAGATGTTGTAAAATCAAAGGGCAATTGTGAATGATGCACTCACTTAGGGAAACAACCAAAAACAAAACAAAAACAGGGAAAACAAACCAGAAAGAAAGATGGGGAAAATGACAAAATTTAAATAAAAATCACCTTATTTTTGTGGAGTCTTTGCAATCAAGACAGATCTTAGTTCACTTTGTTGTCTCCACGAGAGGGCGCATTATGTCAATTAGTGATATTAAAAACACTTGAAGTTCGAAAGAATCATACTGCTGAAGAACCATTCCAATCGTCAAACTGTACAAAGGTTCTGGGAAAATGATAGTAAAGACAAAGGATCTATTCACACTCTGCCAACTAAAGGCTCGTTTAAATGTACCGTCTCCGTTAAGGCTTATTCACACGTACCGTCGCCGGAATTCGGCCCGTTAAGTTTTAACATTGTGTCAATGGTTGACGGGCAGAATAGGTTCCAGACCCATTCTGCCCATCAAAGTCATCATTACCATTGACACAACGTTAAAACATAATGGGCCGAATTGTGGTGATGGGCTCGTTGCCACTACGTGTGAACAAGGCTTATCACTGTGTTAATGGTCACAGATCGTTTGATGGACAGAATGGGTTCTACATCCATTCTGCCCATCAAACGGTCCGTTACCGTTAACACAGAGGCCGCAATTATAGAACTGACGGTGACGGGCACGGTGACGGTGTCGTTAAGTGTAAACAGAACTTAAAGCTCTTATGGCTCAATCAGACTGACAGTGGCTTCGACCGAGACCGATAACAAGTATACAGAACTCAATGGGAATCTGTGTTGTTATCTGTCTCTGTGCAGTATGAACACCTCCATATAATTCCATAGAACCCAAATGTCCTCGGTCTAGGTCTGGGTCTCAGCCACTGTCAGTGTGATTGAGCCATTAAACCTTTGAGACGGAGATGGTGATGGCGACGGTACATGTAAACAGACCCTAAATAGACCGGATTTTTAAATGTTTCTGCACGTGAATTTCTATGGTCACAGCACACTTTGGTGGGAAAAAAAGAATCTGTGATTTGTGTTGTATTTTTATCAACAGATGTAAATCCATTCCAAGGCGACTGACCATCTCGGAACAAGTTCCAGTGTAAATAATTACACTTCAAATGTTAATGTTGGAAGTCGTGTTCTGTTCAGTTGTTAACCAGAGATGTACACATTATGATGCATATATTTATTGATATTAACAATGGGGAAACGGTCTGAATATCGGTGCCTGTGTCTGACTGTGTCTTTGTTGTTACATGTGAACAAGGCTTAACTGGCATTATTTTCAGGGGGATTTTTTATTATATTTGAAAGGGAAATTGGGGAAAAGTGCAACGTCGGTGTGGTTAGCTTGAGACTGCTTCACGCTGTGATTTCAATAATGGATTTTGCAATTTGTGTTGAACAAAATAAAAGCATTTGTTTTAAAGTGTTTTTGGTTTTTTGTGCGTTGCATGAAGTTAAGATCTTGAAGCCCTTGTAATGCATTCACGCAGACGAAAGCGAACAGGATCAGATTTTAAAACTACAAAAGGATTTCAATTAAATTGCTGCAACTAAGGTATGGAGCACGTTTGATGTGGTTGAGAACAGGGAGCATTGTCCGGGGGGGGGGGGGTACCCTGAACATTAAAGATCACGCTTTCTCATGGGTTTTTCACTGGACTCATTGGCGGATCTTGGAGGGAGGGGGCGCGCCAGGGACCCCACTCTGGGTCCAATTTCTTTCATTTTGATGCAGGTTTCGGAAAAAATTTGGCCAAATAATAGGTTGGTGCCCCAATCTGGGAAATCTTGGATCTGCCACTGCCAGACTGGACTCTATGCCCGTCTTGGTCCTTACTGGGGGGGGGGGGGGGAAGGGGGGTACCCTGTTCTTTTGGGCTCCAGGACTCC
>JBCAUG010722610.1:0-12464 GCA_038406175.1 Haplosyllis leylae
GGGTACCCCTTTCCCCCCTTCCCCCACCCAGGAAAGGGGTACCCCTCTCCCCCCCCCCCCCCCCCCTTTGGACAGGAGAGCGAGTGATGCTAGGCCGTGGGCGGTAAGCCTCTTGCGGTCACGCAGGACTTTCTTGTTTTATTTGATTTTGTTTAACTTAGTTCCAGTTACTTTTGTCCCAAGAAAGTAATGATCTGGTTCGGTTGACAAATTATTTCTGACACCGAATCTGCCCCTTTCTTGCACTCTTATCGTTTATACTCGTTCATCATCATCGCTTCGCAGCATATTAATCATATAACTTTGATTATAATTAAAGCACCAGTTGATAAATTCTCTTTTCAACATATCTTCATGTATTTGTGATAAAAATTTAGCAAAGAAAAGGGCCGAAGTTTACCTTCTTTGTGTAGTCTTTTGGGACTAGATGACGCCCAACCACCAGACCATCTTCTCTTTAATCCCGTTGTTATCGGCGCGTGCCTTGATACCTTCATGGATGATTGTAAACCAAGGGGAGGCGGCAATCTACAGTACTGGGTTTCATTCAGTTCACTCTTCAAAAGTAAGACTGGCATGACATGAAATGGACTGACCAGTTCTACCTTTACCTCACCAAAGGTGTAGGATTCTAGGATAAATAACATGCTTTCGTTTATTTTAACATTTCACATCATTAACCAATCCAATTTATTTTCATTCCCACATACAGAATTTGGAATATTTGGTGAAGATTCTTTTGATATTATAGAGTTAATTTTACGCATGTCAAGTAAAAGCTAACAACTCGTTAACTCACGACATTCAAACTGCATGATTTAGTTTCAGAATATGACAGTGGTGGTGGATGCCGGTATGTTACATGATGATACGACACAGAGCGTTGAACCATGTAACAGATTGACGTTGGGACTTTTCAGTAAAATGCATGCGTTTAAACATGTTTAAAAAAATTTAATTTTCAATTGCACATTGGCATGTATGTGTACTTGCAGTTACCCTGTGCAAGAACCAGATTCGTCAGAATTATTGTTTGACATGGATGTAATCAGTGAAGCATTGAGAAGTAGTGGTCACGACACTTCTCGGTTATCCACTCCTTTCATCCCTCAACCTGTTGGACTAGGTAAAGACAACTTTTGTTTCCTTGAGTTATTACCTCTTGCCGTTTTGAAACCCTGCTGGATTTCGCGTAACTTGACATGAAATTACCTGCCAAGAGTTCACTTTCCTTTCATTTTGGAATGACACATTAGTTCAGCAAAACATTCCAACAAAAAATGTCGAGTCAAGTATTGTAGTCATGTTTGTGATTACACCAGTGGCGGATCCAGGATTCTCCGTATTCGGACACACTAACCCTCTGCCCAGGGTGGGGAGGGGAGCAACTTCCCAATATTTTGCCAAAAACTTCGAAAAACCCCATGAAACAAGACGGCCTTCAATTAACATTCCGAGGCATACCGATTACGGCCCCATCCCTATTCCCCCTGGTCAGGGTGGATGGAGGGAAGGGCCTCCTTGCTTGCCAGTCCTTCCTGGGTGCCCACGTTTTTGTCCAGTCCGTCCTGGCTGGTCCTTCCTGAGTGGGGAACAGGGTCTTTTGCCTGCCCCATTGCATCGTGGGATAGGGACCCCCCTCTCCCCCATTACCTTCCCCCGTACTACGCACGTGGTCGGTAATCAAGAAAAGTTTAGTCCCAGAGGTGGGTGGGTGAAATTCTCCCTGTCAATGCCAACGTACAGTATCACCTGATGATCAGATAATTATTGATGCCCCATGTGCGTACTTGCAATATTCAACTTATATTGCCCCAAAAACAAGCAACACGAAATCTATTGCTTTGTTTGGATCGTGGGTTCATGTTGGTGTAACATATTCCAACCAGTTATACCCCTTAATTAAATTCTTTCTGTTGAAGATTAGAAACCCAAAAGTTGATTGAGAAATTTGGGGAAGTATGTCCTCATCGCGAGGCATACTTTAAAAGTTTTTGACAGGAAGCTATGGTAGCATGGCTATTTTTTTTTCTCAAAATAATTACATATTAACTCAATTATTTTGCTCCTTTTAGAAAAGGCTGCATTTTTCATTGGCTTAAAACTGGACGGTACATGTATTTAAAGTGATGACCGTAAATTTCCATTGATTTATATTCGGAATAATTCGCATTCCCTTAATAATTAAGAAGTACAAATTGAAAAGGCTCGATACTGAGACATACAGAAAATATTCTCTAAGGTAATCACTGCGTATTTGTCCACTTGCCATTGACATACAAATGTCAAACTGATACCTAAGATACGCACTCACGTTAAGCAATGTTAATTCTTTAACAAAGTGTATCTCAGGACTAACAGAAATAATAGAAAAGCCTAACAACAAATAATTTTAAAATAGCTCGACTGGTTTCTTTTAGTGACAGTTTTGGTTCTTTCATAACTCTAGGTTTCTACGGGCAACGAAGTGAGTTTCGCTAAAATTTTACTAATAAAAATATATCGGTGATGTAACATAAATATCATGCTTTTCTAACATATTTGTTGTACAATATAACTTTTACTAACATTTTTGGTCAGTTTGGTTGTTTATGTGAGAAGCTAGGACATTGTATTGGCTTTTTATGTTGACGTTATAAGTAAACACATTTGGACTGAAACTTCTTACCGTAACAGCCCAGTGAGTGCAAACATCTATCTCATTAGGACATACATATTATGCCATTGGTAGCTGCTTTAACTTAAAGAGACAAGATGTGTAAAATAAGAACTAAAATTCAGTACGGTAATTAGATTGCTTTGTTCAGACAAAGGAGATGGCCAAGTGTAATGCATTTTAAGGTAAATTAAACTGGGAAATGGAACATGCACGAATTGATGAGGGATTGTGTGGGTTTGTTGGGGCATGTCATCTGTATGTTGGCCCTAAAATACAAGACAAATTTAGGTTAACCAAATTAAAGCAAAGGAAATATCCATAAATGATTGGTGTATTTTCACTTTTGATACATTTATTGTTTAGTGCACAGTATAAAATGTAAAATAATTTGGTTACCTGATGTCTTGAACAATTTTGAGAGCGATCTTAACCAACAAATATCACGGCTTGTAAGGCAGCTTGTGCTTGAAAAGCATCACTATTTTCTCTAATCTCAACAACGTTCAACAGACAATCCAGTTAGTTTAGTCTTAACAAAGTGTTATCCTTTTAATCCATTGCTGTTAGTTATTAAATGTGGTGAAAAAAAATTAACATTTCCATGTTTAACTGGATAGCAGCTTTACCTGTTCTGAACTTTTCATATTTAATCACAATACAAATGTAGTATGCTACTCAAGGGATTCTGACAAAAATAAACTTTCTCCTTTCTATATTACACTGGGTTCCACTTAAAAGTAACAAGAAGACGACCGGATTGCGAAATCAGACTTTCGTAATTTTCTCACTATTGGATTCCGGTTTTCTCTCTTTGAGGAATTGTGGTTTACCCCCCCCCCCCCATATATTCCACTTTTCTTACTTTTGGATTCTGGCTTTCTTACTTTTTGGAATTACAGTTTCCCTCATCCCAGGAAAATTGGAATTGAGAAACCCCAAGATATTTGAACAAGATTTTCTTCAGCTGGAATTTGCAACGCAAATTGTCTTATTTGAGGAAGACCAAAAAGATGACATTGCTCGTTGCAAGTGGTACTTGTTACAAGAGACCATTTTAACAATGTTATCAGTGATCTTGGTGCAAACAAATCTACTTGTTATAACTGATCTCGTGAGTGGTACCCAGTGTAATTCTTGACAGATTGTGGTCTGCGACCAGGATAACCTAAACGATTTTCTTTTTGACAGATTCTGTTGATTTAACTGCGAAGAGTTTGAGCGACATTCATTCCATAAGTTTCGACATAGAAAGCACTGCCTCAACACCAGCCATGCACAGGGTAAATGCGTTTTGTTGTACTGTATTGGATGAGTACTAAATGACAGGCAAAATAACAAAATTTCAGAAACCGCAGGGCAGTACCATGAATTTAACACTTGTGTTAAGCCGCTTACTGTAAAATGGGCATGACCTTCTAAGACGAAATATCTTTTTTTTCTTTTCAGAAATTCGATCCTGAAGATATCACCTTTGATTCCATGAAAAAAGTCTTAGGTACGCAGTTTCTATCAAACTTCTGATTTGATGTACTAAATAACTCTTTGTAGGATGAAAGAGCGTTAAAAAATACAAAGATATGGAAAATACAAAACTGTTATTTTGTTTACGCATAAGATGAGCATATTTCGGAGTTTTGTCGTGATTTGTCACGTTTATTTGTCAGAACTGAATCCAAAAGCCAAGGAAGAACAAGAAGCCAAAAGACGACAAATCTTGGACAGCTTTCGCAATGCGCCTTTTGAAGACATTGTTGCGCGGTCTGAGGCGAAGGTAAGAATGATAAGCCTGTTGTGTGGTCGGACGGGTTGTTCAGGACTCTCTATTGTACATCGGCAAGACGCCCACAGTTGAGAAACTATCAATGTATCGGAGTCTATGAGGGTTGTACCATAGGAATTTTCCCGCTGATTGGTTTTACTGTATTAGTTTCACAATAAAACTACAGAAGTGATTTTTATTTGCAGTCTCAACAGTTCCAGGACAAACTGAATGAAATTCTTGACATGATATCAAAACCACAGGAAAGTCCTGGTGGAACGCCTCGCAAGTCAAGAATGGAAGAAGAATCCATACCTCTGTATGACATGCAATTCCCACAACTATTCGTGTATTAATTTGCAACAATGATTTTAGCTAAAGGAACCGTAGTCTGTAGAAAGGTGAAATAACTTAAGAAAGCTTATTATTCTCCAGTACCTTTTACGCATGAACTGAATTAAATAGCGATTCACAGATTTTAGTAAGCCAGGGATCTTAATGAACCAGTTATGTTTAAGATACCGCTTTACCAAGAAGTACAGAAGAGTTAAGTCGTCATGTATTTCACATGAAGAGTCACTGTGTAACTGAGCAATGCGGCAATTCTACCATTCAAACTACAATCCATAAATAGAGATTGTGAAATCAAGCCAGTCGCATCTTGTCTATTTAGCAATTAGTTTGTCGCCCAACATGCCACAGCTACAAACTGCAGTAGAACATAGTATATTAAACATGGCTTAAATCAATATGAGAAGAAATAAATAGTCTGTCAAAGAGAGAGTTTTAAATTAGTTGCAAAGAAGGGATTGTAGTTCTTATTTGACAGTCTTAACTGTAACGGTGATACTTGTTGTTTCTTTTAAAGCTTTCCTCATGTTAGAAACCTGATGATCGACTGTTTATGAGTGGTAAACTAAGTTTTGTTTTGAATCTTTGAGAAGCATTGCTGTATCTTATGTGAAAATTCTAAACATCTCATTGCTTTCCTGATAGGCAGGTAGTGTGAGAATTAGTAGTTCGTGTCGGTGTACTCGTCCACACGCGCAAATGTTTGTGATAGTTACCAGTAATAACCCAAATACAAATTAGCGAGAGAATAAGTCATTTGTTATTACACAGTATTGTGTAACTTTTACTGTATATTATTTATGAAGCAATAAAATTGGATGCCAAACCTTAATTTTTCCAAGATATTTTTGAATTCATGTAGCTGCGATCCCTTCACGGGATTGTACATGCGGAGGTGACATAAAATCATCGTTACAAATCACATTCGAAGATTCCAGTTGACATTGACGGCAAATATGAAACACAGTTATGTTGACACAGGAGTTAATTTTCGCTTTGATCTCTCCGATAATCTAATTACCCGTATCGGTGCGGTGGGATATGTGTGAATGTGTTTACGACATTCTCTCCCGCAAGACAATAGAACTCGAAACTAACTTCCCTAACTATGTGTCGGGACCTTATGGGTAAAAACAATAAGTTTACCGATTATTTGTTGGTTTAATATTAATCGAATTACGGGAAATTCTATTAAAGGAGACAAAAGGAAGACCGTTTGATCTTTAAAGTGAGCCAATTATTCCTTTGTTCTCTTAAACGATTTGTTTGTTTTAAAATACAAATAACGGTGTGTGCGTCCCTGATTAAAACGATCACAGAGACGTATTCTTCTGGATTTAGAATCATTTGTCGCACAAGTTTTTATGCTGCTGTGTTGAAATGTATAAAAGACCCAAAATTTAACCCGATACCATCATTCACTTTGATACATTCGTAAAGGACTCTTCAGTTCTTGGTATCTTACTACGCACAATTCATTTTCAAGAATGGAAACTAGCAGCTTACAGTCAACAGGTTCGTGGGGAAACGAAATGAGAATGGAAAGGTCACAAATGACAGACACTCAAGGTAAAGTACTTTCGATATCACTTCTAATTTTCCTGGCATTCGTAAATTTTATGTGATATTTGTTTGGACAACACAACATGTTCGCATTTCAAACGTTCGGGAAAAATAAATAAGTAGGTTTAACTTTTTTGTAGATTTCAGCAATGCTTCGTCTCCGAATTCTGTTGATAATGACAAGAACAGCAGTAGTTCGTCCTCCCCAGTCAGTAGTGACGATGGAAGATCGAAACAGGTACTTGGAGTTTTCCAATTTTTTTGTGTTAGTGCAACTTAAGCCGTCCGTGCTTGAAACCATTACCCTACAAACCGATATTTCATGATGAACGTGTTATGGTTTTAAATGATGCTCAAATTAAAATGTTTGTACGAATTTGATGTACATTTCAATACAATTGTTCAGTAGATGATTCAACAGTACATTTTGTTTTCAGACCGCAGGCGGTAAGTCGGGTATGCCCAGAACAGTTTTCAGCAGAAAACAACTGGCAAAACTAGAGGAGAGATTTGTTCAGCAAACTTTTCTTAGCAAGGAAGAACGACTGGAGTTAGCTGAAGCCCTCAAACTCACAGACAGACAGGTTATGGTCTGGTTTCAAAACAGAAGGTATGTATTCATCAAAATGTTTTCAATCTAAAATAATTTGTAATATATCAAAACGTTCTAAAAGTCATTTTCCATTCTTTGACATGACTACGTGTTTCTCATTAATTTTTAAAGTGTTATTCTTTTTTTTTTTTACAGAGGAAGATTGAAGCGCCGAGGCCCAGCAGATAGCGCCTTCACTGCTGAGAAACTCAAAGAGCTCAACTCCAAGAGACCTTACCCATTTCTGTCTGGTCTGCTGACATCTTCACACTTCAGATCACCTCATCCTCATCCATATTCCAACGTGATTGACTCAAAGATGAACAGTAACCCCATGATGTCGTATCAAGAGAGCTCAAACTATCCGTCAACAAACAGCTCGTATGCGCCGTACCAAAACGGGTTTTACGGAATCAATTCGAACCCAACACATTACAACGCTTTTCAAAACTATGACGGTTCAAAAGTGCAAATGGCCCAGAGACCTTGCTATTCAATGAATGCTCTATCAGCATCTCCTCCTGAACCACTTGTTCCCAACGCAGTGGTGTCAAATGAAACGGATGGTAAACCTGTCGTTATGAAATCAACAAAAGGCAACTACGCAGAGATGAGTAATATGAATGTCAACATGGGGTCCAGTACCAATGACCTCTACAGAGAGAAATACCAAATGACGCCGCCACAAATGACGTCACAGTCTGGGTATTATAACACTGAGACGAGATTACCACCCTTCAGTCAGATGAACCCAAGTCAACAGAAGACTCATGGACATTATGAGAAGTCACCGCCATTATCTGCACAGAGCACATCACTGGCAACAACCGGTCATGCTAAATACGAAAACATTTCACCTCCATCGGCAACAACTCTTAGGAATTCATCAACAGAGTCGTTTCAAACCCCTGGAAGCTGGCACTACCAGCTAAGTCACAAGGACTACAGATTTACTCATAATTATCAACCCAATGCCACGACTCAACAGACACCTACTTATCACCAACAGAACGCAGAATTTACTCCGCTACAAAGTCCGGAGACGTCGCCCCCGTGTGAATACCAGGCAAGACCGGCCACAGGGAGAGTCGTGCCTTCAAACTTCACAGTCAACTTCAATAACTTTGGTAACAGTCACATAGGGATTGATACGCCTCTGGAGTTTCCATTAAGCTTTGACTTTCCCGATATAACGCAACAGAACCAATGTGTTCAACAACAAAGTTTTGTTAATTACGCGTGAAACTTCAATGTCCAAACTGACGTTACAAGGAGTATTGTAATATACATAATTTTTGTATCAGTTTAAAAATATAGAAATATTTATTCGGCGTCATTTTGCTGTGAGTTTTTCAACTTCGAGTAAAAGCTGCTAAATTCAAGTGTTTAGTCTATAAAATGGTTGATTTTCACCGAAACTAAACAATTTGAATTTGTAGAGTTTACCATGGTTGAAAGGAATCTTCAGCAAGTGAACAAATTATATTGATAAGTGTTTTATATGTCATCACAATGTACTGCAAAAAAAACCCCCTCATTAAATGTGTTATAACACAAATTAATTTTATTTGCAAATTTATTAGACAAAGTAACAATAATATAGGATACAGGAAAAATGTTTCGAAAACACCAGCACAAATTTTTGACAAGATCAAGAAAACCTCGGAACTTGCATTATCGAATAGACAAAAGAGGCTTTCAATGCCTCAGCTCGAAGTGGTAAACCAACGTAAATTCACGAATTTCGAAAACCCAAAGGCAGTTTTGTGTTCAAATTTGACACAAATTTATAACTGCACGAACGATTTCTTAAACATCACGGAACTGACAAATCGGAGATTTGCTGTCTCTTACTGTTCACTGCATTTTCTACACAACAATACCCGGTAAATATCAATGCTCCAGAATTTTCTAGACGAGTTAGTATTCCAGGAATTGATTCATCACTGCCCAACATGTTCTTACTTTCGCCAGATGTCGCATAAAGACGACATTCAATTTAAACGGTAAATCCAGCAATATTCCTCTTTGTAAACATCCGTGGACGATCCATAACAAACCTTATCATAGACGATTACGAATCCTATATTAGTGTTAGTAGTACTGTGTCACCTATGACAGGTGACGCACAAGTACATTAACACAAGCGATTAGAATACACCGAACACATAACGTGTAATGCTAGATCAAACGGCATCTAGACGAAGAAATGACAACGAAATTTCTCACTTTCTTCATGCCTGAACAGCCAAGCGTATTTCTGACAAGTGAATTGTTTCCTTTTTTGCGTAAAATTATTGATTCCAATTTGTGACTAAATCCATGCGGTAAGTTTTGAGAAATTCCGTTGTCGGCCTTGAAGAAGCAACAGAACCTAACTTGAGCGAACAGGTAAAGGCTATAATTGAGGCGAAATCGAATACTACTACAAATTTTTCCCAAATAATAAATATATCAATTCGAATTCACTCAAATTAGGTTCTATTATGTCCAAATTTAACAAAACATAAACTAATTCCATAACAAGCGGTTCATCAACTAAATTATCCAATAGTAGAATTCAAATTTTTAACCCAAAATTCAAAATGCTAAACTTTAAAATTCGAACTTGCAATGCCGCAGCGATATCATCTGTGACTTACGAAATGCATAATTTAAAAATACAATTTCTCATAGTGATGAAAATTGAGAACAAAACCATTCAAGGCATTGAAAATCAAAAACTAACAAATACACATAGCGTATGTTGACTACGATTTTGTTTCTAAACTTCCCAAATCACAACAGAGTTATTGGTATAAACTACAAGCAAGCTCAAACTGCTTTAACCTGAATACAAATCCTTAATATAACATAATGTCAGACCTGTCAGGAGTTGTATTACCGAAAAGAGACTTGCAACCCTCAAAGTTTCAAACCGACATACATTGACGATAATTTCGAAAATCCAAAACGCAGCTTAGTGTTCAAATGTGACATAAGTTTCCTGCGAGGCAGTTTTATAACACCGAAGCAGAGTTGCTTGTCGTTAAACACTTATGAAAATATTCCATGATTGTTGTACATATATTTGTTATGATTTCACACCTTCTGACAGAAGACATAACGATACGTTAACCAGAGAGAGAAAAAAACGAATTAGAAGAAAGTTTTCTTATTAGCGGGTTTGCATAACCAGACCAAATCTCTCATTTCACTACTCATGTTAAACAGATCGAATAACTGTGATGCTTAGATTTTTTGGACAAAAATTTGATTTCCCAATGACGCGATTTGGCCGGTAATGTATTCCGACAATAAAAAGACCTGCCTCTACCCTAAACGTACAGACGTACTTCGATAAATTGCGAATATCCGTAAATCGTAAATTGATTTCGTAATCCGAGTCGTTTCCATAAGTCGTAGGTTCAGTTGAACCCACTGTAAGTAATGGCAAACTATATGCAGTTTCGCCACACCAAATAATACGAGTTGAATCTCGTTTCCCAAAATAGTCTACTAAACATAGACCATCGTTTTCATTAGCGAACGTAATTCGAGTATCGATAAGTTTAGTTTCACAATATAACTTAAATCTGAATAGAGCCTGCAAACTGCTCAGTCTCACAGGTCTCTGTATTAATAACAATAATCCGATAAGAGAGATCTCCCTCAAGTCCGACGTTTGAGACGATTTCCAAGTAAACGATGATAACATTTAAGAAAGTCTTTCAACTAGAGTAACAAAGATATTTTCCGAGAACAATTAATTTCCAAATTTGTGCTGATGTAATTGCACCCGTATCTGACCAGATTCAACAAGTACAAAAAATTGGAATTTTAAGCAATTATGGCGAGAACATGACGTGTTTGGGGTGATGACCCCTGCCTTGGCCGTGACCTCCATGTGGGTACGCCCCAGGTTGTTTGCTCCGGTTTGGGTTGAGCTGATTCAGTTCATCCTGTAGATTGATTCGCTGTCCAGATTTGGGTTGCGATGGGGACATGCCTGCGCCTCTAGGAGACCCCATAACGTTGGGCTTCCCCGGTGACCCACCGACCATTGCTTGCAAATCTGCTTGTGAAGGCGGAACGCTGCCTGGAGGGAGTAAGCTGTCCAATACAGAGCACAGCTCTTTCATCTAAAAAGACAGATTTACAAATTTTCAAACTCGGCTGTACAAATCTGCAAAAAAAAATCAACTCGCCTTCAAAACGCACTGAATCCTAAAACATCAAATTAGCTGGTTAAAAGCAGCAAAAATTTACTTATCCTAGTGAAGTGCTTATTACAAGTGTGATCCAGTTTTCACGAATCAAAGAGCTACCAACCACATTTGCAACCGAGCCACAGTGTGGACAGTCGTCAAGCACTTCATTCAGCATGAAATCTGCACTGCGTGCTAGATGACTGGCTCTCTGTAATTTATTGTTTCTTCGCAACTCCTTGATGTTTTCTTCATACTGCTGCATTTCACTGACTCCACTACCGTATGCTGCTCCATCACCATCTCCGTAGCCACCATATCCATCGTAGCCTTGTGCCACTAAAATGCACAAATAAAACACTTTAAAGATCTTTTTGACGGCTCGTTTAGAGTCATCCTGGTGGTAGGAGTCGGCTTTTTGCCCCAAACTTTTGGGAATGTGGCGGGGATTTATGAATGCAATTTGCCTTTCTGTGAATGTAGATGGAGAGGGGGGATACTCAGGTGGTGGGGACATCTTGGCCCTACATACTGTAATCGAACTTGTTTGAGCGTTTTACACTCCAGAGATGGTGGGCCAAAAACCTAGTTTTGAACTGCCCTCACAACCTTGTGCACTTCACAGGTGGTAGGGAGACCTTAACTGAGGTGCAAGGGTGAGAGGGTAAAAGGTCTTTCGGCTGAGGTGAGAGCGCAAAAGGGCTTTTGCCTGAGGTTGGAGGGTGAAAGGCTCTTTGTTTGAGGTGAGAAGGCAAAAGCCCTTTCACCCTTGCAACTTGTACCCGAGGTGAGAGGGCGAAAGGTCTTTCACTCTTGTGCCCTTTCACTTTCACTCCCGAGCCAGAGTAAATCCAAGGCCCAGTGTCCTTGAACGCATCCAAGGCAAAATGTCTTTGGACTTCCCTATGGCATCCGAAGACTTGTCCACGGCCGTCTCGTGCCCTACGAGCCACCTGGTGAAACTTTCACTGTCTAATATTTTATTGAATGCAATGAGACATATGAACCATATTCAGTTTATTGATTCCCTGCACATCTACACAAATAACGGCAACCAACCTGGAGCGGCCATTTGTTCAGACTGTGAGAGTCGCACTGCAATGTTGAATGCGCCAACCTTTTTCTGATGAAGTTCTCTCGTGGCTCGCTGTGCTTGATTCACACTTTTTACACCAACAAATGCGAATCCCCTGCAAACGAAGATGGCGTTTTAACGTGATTGGAACTACAAAGTGTTTATCAAAATAGTATGAGATTGTTCTGTGTAGTTTTCAGAATACTACAAGAAAGTCCTCCTGCGTGAACGCAAGAGGCATACCGACCGCGGCGTAGCAAGTCCGGGGGGGGGGGGGG
>JBCAUG010722621.1:0-12463 GCA_038406175.1 Haplosyllis leylae
TTTTTGGGTTTCTTTTACTTTGATGTATCTCTGATTAAATCGCTCCTGGACCCATTGGAGCGAAAGCGAAAGAGAAAGTGAAATCTCTTGGATGGACTACATAGATTTATGTCATGGTAACTCAGACCAAGTGAAAGTGAAAATCTCTTTCGCTTTCGCTTTTGTTTGGTGTGGGTAGACCCTTAATGCATTGGAAAGGTCTGGCGGCCTATTAAAGCAAGGACATGTGAAATCTAGGTTTTTTAGTCCCATGCCTTCTCAGTGCAAAATGTTCAAACTAGTTCAATTGCAACATATATGGTTTAGGTGTCCACACCAAATGGCAAAATGGCAATTGGCATTTGTAGGTCTCCACCACTGGTCCAACATTTTGGGGCAAAAAGCAGAAACCAACCACTAAGGCGACTCCAACGAGTCATCAGTCAAACTGTCTGATCTAAATGAAATCGCGAAGTTTGAAGTCTGAATGGTCAATTACGATCTGCACAATACTGGCGGAAGCTATCAAAATTCTTCCTGTCTGGAGGCCAGTTGTAATTAGGTGCATTAAAATAATCTCCTGCAATTACCATGAACACAAATTAGTCTCTTGTGACTATTTGTCGGATCTTGGAAAATTTGTTACAGGTTAACAACGGATAAGTTAAACATGCTTTACTCAAAAGCACGGCAGCAGGGAACATATGTGTCACAGGATGACGTGATAAGTAATGGCATGCACCTATACTTTTGCATGCTATGTGAAATCTAGGGTTAAAGCCCCCTCCAAGGAGATTATCAGCCAGGGTGCTGTGGTTATTTTAGTCAATCAGTATATGTCATCTGTACTGTGTAAATGGACCAATCAGAGCTGACAATGATGATGTCATAGTTTGCCTGAGTATTCTAACTCATTCAGTATGTTCCTACTCCCCTCACAGCAGCAGCTCCTGGGTCAGTTTCTTTTCAAATCATTAATCTTGTAATTTCTTTGCAGTCATAATTATTCGTTTCATCAAACAAACATACGTGAATAGTATGTAATAGGAATCCGGTGCTTCAGTCGTTATTCAAAGGTACCAATACTTACTTCATCACCAATGCGATCCTTTTGTGTTTTTTTCCTTCAAGCTTTTTCTAGATGTAGTTTAAAGTGGGATTTAGTACTTGGTGACCATGATATCAGACCCAGGGCTCTGGACTGAGCCCCTTTATGTACTTTCATCAATAAAGCTGTTATAGTCGTTTGTTCCATGACAACCGACAGACCACCTAACAGGGTTGGAAGTTAAGATAAGATAGTCCTTATTAACCCCAAATACATTCCAGATGCCATAGGCATGCAATTAGACAAGACAAGGACTGCCATTCATAACGACCACAGCTCTACCTGCCCTATGAAGTTGTGAAAGTCAGAGGATCACCCCGGTGCCCATACCAGGCTCGGGACCATGAACTCAGAAGTCCACCATACCCCACAGAAATTCTACGACATATGTGTACTCCGAGGAAAACAGTTTGTTTTGCAGTGTTACATTGTTAGTGAGTAGATGTAGGCCCATTTTAGCAAAAACACCTTTTTTTACAAAAAAAATTGGAGGACACAAGTCTTTTTTGTGGAGGCAATGATACCCCTGCTTTAGACTTCTGGTGATGCCTGCCCTGGGTTTCAAAGCCAGGGTGGATCCCTCACTTGCATGCTTTCTCACCTGCATGCAATGGATTCTCAGATTCGCCTCTGGTGCAACACCTGCTGACTGTATAGAGGTCAGCATGGCAGCCAAGCCTTTAGATCCACATACCTGCAGATGTGTCCACAAACATTGGTAGAGGTTCGGGGCTCAAAGCCATGACTGTCCGAGCGGCGAGCACAGCGCTGTATACCATTCAGCCACTCCGTCTCAGCCTCCAAAAAACACATTCGTAGATACTGTTCTTTTGTTAAATATTGAACACCCTTTTAGTCCTTTTATATTATGTGTGAGTTGCACAGATCCCAATGAGGTTTATTTTAATATTTCACCCCACTAGGCTACTGCTTGAAGGGTGCACACACCAACCACTTCACTCACTAGGACCTTAATCCACTTTCAAACTACATTATGTAAGTAATATTTAGGGCAGTGTCCAGCCCCATAATGCATTGTTTTGTTTTACAGACCAGTAAACGTGTCAATACTGTTCTGAATGTTTTAGCAGGGTTGTGTTAACAGCTTTGCTCTTTAAATGGGAAATATTTTTTGCTGATTTATGGGTGAAATCTCATGATATCTCACAAGATTTGAGGGAATGGAGCCCTCTGATTGGTAGATTAGGGTGGTCAAATGACTTTGGAGTGAGTTTTGACTAAATGGAAATGGTAACTGTAAGTGACAGTGGTCATTTCCACGTGGAAACGATAGCTCTGCATCTAGCCTGCTGGCTTCCTTGTTAATTTATGGCAGGAGAACAACTGTGATCATGTTATATAAAAATGTTATATTTAGTTATTGATACATTCGGATTCAAAGCATTAAAACACAGTCCGTCTTCCCTGCCCAAAACAAACCAGTTAAAGAGTTTAAAACACACAGTAACGTTTTCCACACAACCTCCGTGCAACAGAGTTTTTCACAAAGTATCCGCAATACCAGAATGTCAACATTGCCAACTTTGTTTTAGCTCTGCCAATAAAAATTATCAAGTCCAATAAAGCAAGTAATATTGAAATGTGATCATCATATACCTCTTCATTTCTTATTTCAAAGTTACTAGCATCAGTTCTTGCAAATAAAGAAGAAAGTTCCAAATATTTGACAATACAAATTTGGCAATAATGCCAACAATGCCAACTTCGTGTGTTTGTGAAAAACACGAATACCAGAATGCCAAGTTTAGCAACTGAACATTACCAAATCAACCTGTCCAAGAAAGTCTGTAACCTTGAAACATAATCATTATATATTTCCCTTATTTTTTTCATTTCTCAAATATTAATACAAATAAAGAAGGCATCTTCAAATATATGGGAATGAAACTTGGCGGCAATGCCAACACTGCTCACAGTGTGTGTTGTGAACGACTCGAGTGTATGTGTGGTCAATATTAACACTTCTCTCCACACCACATGTGTTTCACACCGCAGGAACTGTAACCCTATTCACTGTAAGGGTCTATTCACAATGAGCGAGAGTTGCCCCTAGTGGCAACTTTTGGAAAGGAATACATTGATTTCAATTGTACCATTCACGCCAAGCGATGCCGCTACACTTGCCACTACTAGAGATGCCGCTTGTAAATGAATCCTATACCCATTTCCAAAGCAGCAACGCTCTCGCTAAGTGTGAATAGGGTCTAAGCCAGGATGACAATAACACGGCACATTTATAATTTTACAGTCATTAATAATTTCAGTTGTCCCAACTGAGCCATTTATCTGGACAAACATGAGCTTAAACAATAGAGTTTTCGTACATTATAACAAAAACACGAAGTTGAAACAATATGCTCCTTTTATTCCTTTTGATACACACGTCTATAACAGCTGGTTTGTTTGCTCGTAACTTTTTGTCGGAAATGCTATTTAATATTTCAATTACCATTACATATGAATAAAAATGTTATGTCACACAAGTCTAAGAAACTAAAAATGTCATTTTCAATGTTACGAAATCATGAAAAACGCGATATTTACAAACACAACATTTCCGTAAACTGAACAATTTATGCGTCATGTATGTCAGAACTGCCACTGCTTCTCGTGAAAATCCCGAAAATTTCATCATTAGAAATAATGCTACAGCCGCGTAAAGTTATTTCAAGGATCCTACCCAACAGAGATAATACAGATACTCGTTTTAAACGAGATAAAACTTCCTTCCATCTTTTTTCTTTTTCTTTTTCGGCTTTTTGCACTTTCCACACGACTCGGGACACAGTTCTCCAGGCTTCCATTTCCTACCCTTAAATTTTATCCATTGTTTTGTCGGTTTATTTTTGCAGAAATGCCTTTTATTATTTATGTACGGATGTCTACACAAGGATTGATCCATGCATGCTGCAAGAGAGGCAGACATAGTTATTAAAGTATGCAAGCAAAATGAATTGTTCTCAGTTCAAAACGTGCGATTTCTCGGAGATGAGATGGCTTTTCCTATTGAGGAAAATTTTACTTGAATTGTTCAATACAATGAAACTAAAAGACATATGAACTATGTCGGTAATGTCACATATTTTTGTACAAAAAATCGCTAAGAAATCATCTAGTATAACATGTTTTGTCTACGTTATGGCCGTACAAAGAAGGTGAATCGGACTATCCTCGGGTTTCTTATCTACCCATGTTTGGACTGACGTTATCAGGAGGCAATTCATTTTCGGGTGTTCACGCTTGTAAAGGCGGAATACTGAGACAAATACCCAGACTGATAGCCCCACTGACGTCACAATAGTCGTTAACGAGTTGTCATGGGGATGACTGATTGATACCATTTATTTAACCTTGGGAGAAATTTGGGAATTAGGCACCAACCAATCAGTGTTCCGCCACGCTACTACCCTGTTTACTAAATCAGCAAAGGGTGTGAAACAGGGATTCAAATTGACCTGTTTGCGCGGAATTTCGGTGTCTTAATTTATAAGAAAATTCCTAATGTGGCGAAAACTGAACCGTCGTTTCCATCTTCTATGACCTTCTCGATCTTTGTCTCGTTGTTGATGTCCGCCAGTTACTTTTTGTGGCAATTTAGTACGCAACCGATACTGAGCGTAGAAAAGCTTGGGACTAATACACAGGACAGAAACTCTTAGAAGATAAAGATGTTTAGACGTTCTCGACTCATTACCGACCGCGTACGTAGTACGAGGGAAGGTAATAGTTTTACACCTGTCTATCTGTCAACCGGGGGGGGTACTCAGTCCCAGACAGGGGGGGGTACTCAGTCCCAGCTAGGGTGGGGGGTACTTGGTCCCAGCCGGGGGGGCTACTCAGTCCCAGCTGGGGGGGGGGGCATACTCAGTCCCAGCCAGGGGGTTACTCAGTCCCAGCCGGGAGGGGGGGTACTCAGTCCCAGCTGGGGAGGGGGGGTACTCAGGCTGAGTAGCCCCCTCCCGGGACTTGATACGCCGCTGTCGGTATGCCTTTTGCGTTCACGCAGGAGGACTTTCTTGTTATAATGGATATTCGAAAACGGCACTTACGAGATCTAGTCTTCCTTTTGCATCCTGAGTATTCGCTGCATTTGTGGGGACATAAGGAAAGAGCTGTATAGTGGACACCTCCAACGATCAATTTCTTGTTCTGCCCTTCTTTGCACCATTCGTCCGCTTTGAACCATGTAGTAGCGCATTTCAAGTCATCCTTTTTGTTGCAGTCTTAGGCAAAGAAAGTAACCATATTTTTGTCAAAATTTGAAAAATTACTGAAGTTCATCAGGAAAAGTTCAGATTGTTTTGAATCCTGCAGTACGATTCCAAAAATGCAGTCCAGCTGAACTTCATTCAGACATTACTAGCCTTTAGGGATTTCCATCCGTAGTAAACAAGGGTTGTTCAATAATTTCCCGGCCTCACATAGAAAAGCAATCATGCATACATTAATTTTATATTTTCTGGATACTTCAACTGTACTGTACAAAAAATTGCCAGTTTTAATATATTTGTGAAGTACTGTACTTAAGTAGCACCCGCTGAAATGATGGAGAGTAGGTAGAATCCGTAAATTTCCAGAATCCAATTTAATGGCATCTGTTTGAAGCTGTGTAATAAGTAGTTATTATTTTCTAAACACATCAATACCTATTTTGAATAATAAATGTTATGTACTTTAAGATGTCATTACTTTTTAATTTATTTTCCTGGAAGTAGTAAATAAGAAGATACAAAATATTTTTCAAGAATCTGTTATACTCCCAAAGTATTGAAGTTATGCATTTTATATTAATTACAATAATTTTAAAAATTGCATGTGCCAAATACCCACACCCATAGCTAATAACTGCAGGCCATATTTATTAAATTACCTATTCCATATAACTGATGAAAAAAACGTTTGTATGTATTTATTAAAATTCTGGACATATTGCTTAATATAAGAGTACATTCCAATGTTAGAAGCAAATGAGAGGTAGCTTTCTGATCTTATGACATAATTAGATTTATAAATACTTCATCTTCAAAATAAACTAGTGTTAATACTTGATTTTAAGCATTTCACAGCTTCACTAAGAAACCAAAGCAAAGCTGGCTGCGACATTGATGTATGTTTTGTTCCTCAAGTATAGTACTTTCATTTACAAATACGAAGTTAATGTGAATATTATGGTTTATATGTTAGGTCGTGAACTTATTAAACAACCCTCCAACTTAGGTATTGAGGAAAACCTAAATTTTACCAAAGAATTGACACCATGCATATATGTTCATGCTAGAAAAGGTACGTCTGGAACAAAGCATTTCTATTGGGCCAAACCTTGTTTTTAAACCCCACAGAGGCACTATCTATATGAAAGGAAAGGAACAATTTACTGGGATCTTAAGTACGTAGAAGTTACAGTTTAGCTTGTAATAATGATTGCATTTGTTTTCGATAACTAGTCAGGCGGCTGAACCCAGATTTTAACAAATCTGTAGATGCAATTCTTGATCCCGTAGTGTATTACGAGAACATCAACGCCAGAAAAACTGTGCTCACACCCTGGCAGAGTCCTGGCAACATTGAAATTCATTGGCTGTAACCCATTGAATGTCAATGCTGGTAAGACTCTAGAAGATGCTGAATTAGAGAAAAACTTCAACTGCAGACACAAATCTACGGACCACACACTGTGGGAAGACCATCCATTTCTGACTGTTTTCGATGGCGTCAATCAATTCTGTCTGGGTTTTACAATGGTGGTCTGAGAATTAAATATTTGGAATGATTTTGCGAAATTAAGCCCATTTCTCTGCAAAATTATATTGTTGAAAATGTTTCATAGAGGGGAAATTCAAAATACATTTTGGTTTTTACACTATGTCTGGGGAGGCTTATATGATCACAGATTTCCCTACAGGAAGTTACCTAAAAAGTCAAAAATGACAAAAAACAAATGGTCATTGTCTACTTCCTGCTGGAAAAAACTGCGTACAATCCCCAGATACAGTATAAAAACTAGAATGTAGTGTCGATCTGCCCTTTGTAAAGTATTTTTTCGCAATGTCTTTTTGTACAGAAAGGCCTCAATTTTGCAAGATCATTCCATATATTTATTGCTGATAGATCACCATTGTATAACCCACTCAGAATTGATTGACGCGATCGAAAACAGCCAAATTGATGGATCTTCCTACAGGGTGTACCTACCTTTTGTGTGTCTGTGATGTGAGGTGAAGCCACCAGTGCCGTATTTACCGACCACGCATATAGTACAAATGAAGGTAAATTCTAGGTATTGAATCATAAATCTTCTTGAATGAATTTACATACCGACGGCGGTTTTGGATTTGTGGCTTATCGGAGCTTTCTTGGATTCTGCTGTTGCAGCTTTCTCGGATGCTGCTGTCGGAGCTTTCTTGGATTCTGCTGTTGCAGTCTTCTTGGATTCTGCTGTTGCAGCTTTCTTGGAATCTGCCGTCACTTTTTCCTTATCTTCAGATTCTGCCTTCTCCTCTTCTTCATCTTCAAGTTCTGCCTTCACTTTTTTCTTTGGAATTGACGTATGATTACTGGCTAGAAAAAGTTCCAAAATAGGGTCACTGGAAAACAAACACTGTACAAAATATGTTTCAGGTGTGTTCACTTTGGACGTGATCCGACCCAACTCAATGCACAATGGGACACCTGATCCCACAACCATGACTCACCTGACCTAAACAAGGGGGGATCAGCGCAGAGGATTGCATGTAAACTAATGAACTTGAATCAAGTTTAAGAAAACTACAAAAATTAGATTTTTTCTTCCATTACTTTTACAATCGTTTTCCAGCGACGCTATTATTAAGTCCTACTTTGCTCCAAGCTTTCAAAACGTCTAGCATATAGGTATATTTTAAAAACAGTTGTGAAAGTAATGGAAGAGAAATTCAAATTTTTGTGTTTTTATAGTTTGCCTGCGATCCGCCACGCTCATCCCTCCTGAAACCTGCCCCTAGACCATGATCCACTTCATCTCAGCCACTCCTGGACTATGAGTCACCCAACCCAACCTTGCCCCAAGACCATGAGCCATCTGACTTAACTCTCTGGAACATGGGCCACTTAACTAAATTCTGGTCCAAGGCCATGAGCCACCTGACCTGCCCCTGCCCTTCCTCCTTGTGGCTTGGGCTAGTCTAGACTGATCATTGACGTGCTTGGTAACGTTAATACGAGGTCTTTCTTGTTTACGAACTGTACAACAATTTTTTTGTCGAAATACAGGTGACGTAACTTAATGAAACAATTTCTTGGTATTAAATTATAAATCTTCTTGAATCCATCTACATACCAACGGCGGTTTTGGGTTTATGGATTATCGCAGCTTTCTTGGATTCTGCCGCCACTTTTTTCTTATCAGTAGATTCTGTCTTCGCTTTTGTCTTATCTACAGATTTTGCCTTCGTTATTTTCTTAGGACTGCCTAGAAAAAAAGTTTCAAAATCAAGTTAATGGAAAACAAACTTTATGCAAAATATGTGTCCCAGGTGTGTCCACCTTGGACCTGACCCAACCTCACTCCCTAGAGCAAAAGTTAATTGACCTAACCAAATCTCAGTAAATCTGTCCCAAGACCATGAGCCACCTGACATGCCCCTGCCCCTCTCCCTTCTGGCTGGGGCTAGTCTAGAGTTATCATTGGCGTGCTTTGTTAAGTTAATGAGATGTCTTTTTGTTTACAAACTGTACAACAAGTTTTTTTTTGTCAAAATGAACATAACGTAACATAAATAGTGGCACACTCCACGTGCACAGGCAGAGTCTCATCGCGAGGCATTTTTTTATCTGATGCTTACGTAAACTGCAGTAGATATGTAGAAGGCCACATAGTTCCAATGCCTTATTTCCTACTCTTTTAGTGTCCAAACTCTCAACTTGACTTGAAACTTCCAACTTGGAATCCTGAAGTCCAACTTTTGTTTGCAAACTTTCAACTTGACTTGAATTTCTCAACTTGACTTGGGTTTTTAACGTTTGGTACACGGTCAGCACAGAGTGCTTCATAGTGATCGCTCAATGAGACTATAAAACCATTTCTTGGTAATATAGTTTTTCATGATCAATTTTTGGGGGAGGGGGAAGCAGCAATTGGAATTCTGAAGTCCAACTGTACAACAAACTTTCAACCTGACTTGAAACTTCCAAATTTTTATTTCTTGGGGAGGTGGGGGGTAACTTTAACTTGACTTGAAACTTCCAAATTTTCATTTTCGAGGAAGGGGGTAGATAAAGTGGAACTTTCAATTCTGAAGTCAAACATTGCTCCAAACTTTCAACTTGACATGAAACGTTCAAATGTTTGGGGGCGGGGTAAAGCGGCACTTGGAATTCTGAAGTCCAACTGTGCTACAAACTTTCAACTTTTGACTTGAATTTTTCAACTTTACTTGAATTTTTCACGTTTGGTACACGGTCAGCACAGGGAGCTTCACAGTAGTCTCTCGACGAGACTAATAAAACCATTTCTTGGTAGTATAGTTTTTTTACGATCAGCATTTCTGACAGATCTGAAGGTGCATTTCTACCCTTTGCTATTATAGATGTTACTCATTTAATGAAGTACACATTATTGTATGGCTCAGCAATCTTATATAATTCTTACCTGTAAATTTTAAAGTATAATAATTCTTAAAAAATTGCATTTAAGTTCCGTGAGATCTGTTGGATTTGCTTATAGTGAAAAGCCCACTTGAATCATAAATCTACCCGAATCCATTTACATACCGTCGGCGGTTTTGGATTTGCTCTTTTTCTTAGCTTTCGTCTTCGATGCTTTGGTTACCGATACTTTGGTCACTTTTCCCTCAGGAAATGACCCGGGTTTGCCGCCTGAAAAAAAGTTCCAAAATCGGGTTATTGCAAAACAAACCTTGTGTAAAATATGTATTTCAGGTGCGTCCTTAACAAAGTTTTCCCAATTGAATTCCGTAGAATCTACATAATTCATGGAATTTGCGGAATACTATTTTTTATAATTTTCATTTTAAAAGTTACTAAAACACACTGTGGGAAGAATATCCAATTCTGACTGAACGAGTAGTGATCACTCAATTCTGATGGGATTTTACAATGGTGGTCTATGAGAAATAGTTATTTTCAGGCATAGGGAAAAATTAAGAACATTTGTTAAGGAAATGATATAGCAGAAATATATTTCACTAATGAATAGATCGTAACTGTGTTTTACGTTTGCTCCATGTTTCCAAATATCTATTTCTCATAGGCCACCATTGTAAAATCAAACCAGAATTGAATGGTACTATCGAAACAGTCAGAAATGGATACTCTTCCTGTTGGGTGTAAAAATATCTTTCCAAAGATTTTTAAATTACTAAAAATAGAATTCTATAGATTCTAGAGAATTCAATTCAGAAAAACTCAAATGAAACGTCAAAAATGCTAAGTAATCCGAATGGGGGTAGAGATTTCAGAACGAGAGGCAAATCTTAGCCCTTAGAGCCCCAGCACACCTATCTTACAAAGTATATTAATGTAACAAATTGTAATAATATAAGTATTAGTACATAAAGTTATGTTATTTGTGTAAGGCCCTCACATAGAAAAAATACAACAATAGTGATATATCCATTTATGTGTAAAATGGGTGTAAAATTTGACTCACATTTTAGGGTTCATGGTTGACTTTGAGACGACCTTGTGACATTCATTACAATTTCATTGGTAGTTATTAAAAGTCCCACCATTATGCTTAAATCATGTATCCTTCGTTTTATTCGAATATGTATAATTACCCTATACTCTTTTGCTATTTAACTATATATGCTGACCCTCCAATTAAAATTGCAATGTTTTTGTCTAACAAGACAAAAAACTAACGACGAATGACACAACGACCTTTATTACACTGGACTCCCAAAGAAGTAATCGACTCAAGCGAGTTTTTCCACAATTACCAGAACACAAAATTGACAGATCTGGCAATTACTTCTTACCTTGTTTTTCCTATGTTAAATTTGTTACAGTCACTGATTAATTTGGTGGAATATGCTACTCAAACTTGTATTCGATAATATGTATGAAAAGAACTGACATGTCAAAATATACGCAAGAAAATAAAACTTAAACTGAAACACAAAAATGCCAGATCTAGCAGATGTGTCAGATCTGGCAACATTGTACAATTATGGAAAAACACGAAGGAACGTAGGTAAAATATCCAACTTGGATAACATGTTTCGGATCGTTGCACAACTTTCCTTGAACATGCCATGATAACGAAGAAGTCCTTGTTGAACTTTGACTTCGCTTCAAATATGAAGTTAACCAAACTCCTCTTAAGCCATTGATCTGTTTTTCGTTTGCTGTATACTGTAATTTGATAATTTTCTGACTTACTGGATCCGGCTTGCAGTTTGACAGCCGGTGCTGGAATCCAGTTGTAACCGGCTTCTTTGTCCTTGGTGCACAAATCACACAGTACGGGGCACCTACCCCGGTAATTCCTGTAAACAATAAAATTAAATATTGTTATTATTATGGAGTCAGATTTTGATGAAAATTTCAGCAAAAGAAAATCGTCATCATCATTATCTCTTCAAATGAGCACATTGGGTTCAAAGTGGCGACAGGTTAATCAAAGCCCTGTTTTAATATCTCCCAGTACTGCGGGCCACTGCGGGCCAATCTGATAATATGTAAAATGTGGCACACTGATCAGATTCAATTGTAGATAATATTACGAAATAATACATTTTTGGTGACTCATAGAGGTAGCTATTGGATGACAGAGAGTTTTTTTGCCAAACAACTGAAATGCTATAAACATGGGTTGTTGTTTTTTTTTGTATATTATATGATCAGATATTTGAAAGAAAATGGCTTGGATACCCATTTGTATCTGACAGTTTACCTGACTCTGAACCAGTGTGGCCACTTCTGCATATTACTATACAAGCCATTTTTCTCGGAAGACTTCTTGGACTCGGAAAGAAATTCGGTCAGCTCAGTGTGGCCAGGCGGTAAAGCCTTACGAGAAAATTCAAGTTGCAATTCACTTCACAATTTGGAGCCCTCCTGAGGGTGAAAGAATGCCCCTGAGGGAAAACCATCAGGCATTAAATGGGCAGTGGAAGTTTAAAGACATCTTACATGCAGCCAGGAGTGGAACCCATGATGCAGCAACAGTCCAACTCCAACTCAGGTCGTAGCTGTCACTGCGCCACCAAACCTCGAATTACAAGAACAACTTTACCTGTATCTCTTGCACTTTTCTTTGTCGTTGCATAGAGGCCTGTCTGATCCAGTACACTGAACTGCAATATGAAACCATAACACTGTGCAATCTGTCATGTTGAGCCACTGTGCCTTAAG
>JBCAUG010722632.1:0-12462 GCA_038406175.1 Haplosyllis leylae
GGGCTTGATGAGCCTTTTTACTTTGGCTTAGGAGACTTTCCTTGGCCTTACGCAACTGTTCAGCTTGCTCACGTAATTCCTCCTTTTCCCGTTCCCATGCTTCCCGTTCGCACTTCCAATTCTCTTCTTGTTGACGTCTTTCTCCCCACCATTTCTGGCGTTTTTGCTCCCGGTCTTTCATCATCTCGTCATAACTTTGTTTGTTTTCTGCTTCAAGTTCCTGCTCACACTTGCGTACAGCTTGCGCTTGCATTTCCAATTCCTCATCTTTCTTTAACAACGTCTCCCTCAGTTGACGAGAAGACGCGGCTGCCTGTTCTTTATGTTCTGCTAGAGCACTATCACAATCAGCCAACTGCTGTTCCAGCCATTGCATATGTGCAATAGCATCTGCTCCTACCCCCTCCCCTGACAAAACTTCTGGACTTGTCTGCACTCCTGCAGACAGGCCCAAAAATAGAGTTCAAGGTGGAACTGGAGGTACCTTATCCAGCTGATCAACGGAATACATCCGCTTTAACTCAGCTGAACCCTGACTCATGTAAGGCACTGCAATGAAACTGCAGGGCCACTACACCTGAAGATCAATGGCACAGCAAGACGTCGCTGTAACCATTGTGCCAATCTTCCATTTTTTTTTGTTTTTTTTTAAATGCAACTACTCGTGTAAAGCACTGTGATTCAATCACAGAGCCAACGATACATGAGAAACCTTACTGACACTGAGCAAACTGCACAGAGCCAGTACAAGGACTGTAACTTTGAAATGTCATTAATTTTTTTTTTTTTTTGTTTTTAATCGCAACCACTCATGTAAGGCACTATGATATTATCACAGGGCCACATCTACATGAACTGTTAATGTGATCATACTTGTGAACTATAAAAAGGCACA
This sequence comes from Haplosyllis leylae, assembly GCA_038406175.1. Classification (NCBI taxonomy): domain Eukaryota; kingdom Metazoa; phylum Annelida; class Polychaeta; order Phyllodocida; family Syllidae; genus Haplosyllis; species Haplosyllis leylae. Next base: position 896 of record JBCAUG010722632.1, read on the forward strand.
AAGTTTTTTCAATTTTTTTCCTTTTTCTTTTTTTTCTATTTTTTTTTCTTTTTTTACTTTTTATAAATTGGGATCACCCATGTAAGGCACTGCGACCTTATCACAGGGCCACATATACATGGGGAATGCTACTGGCACTGAGCAGACTGCACAGCCAGTACAAGAGCTTTGTCCTTGGAATGTCATTGCAAATTTTCAACAATTTTCCTATCAAAAATTGTTCTATTTAAAACACCCAGCAACTTTTTAGAGTGTTTTTTAATCACTTTTGACAGCATTCCATGCAATGAGAAAGCAATCCTGACAGTTTAAATCAAGATAGCTACCTGTCAAAAATTTCAAAGTTTTCACACAGCACTTTCTCCCATTGACAAGAGAGAACTTGCTACAAACCTTCACTTAAATGAAGCAAAGGTATTTACCCTAACAGGTTTACACCTCAACTGCGCCAATTGTTGTGCAGAACCGCCGAAATGTTACAGTTTTTACCTTGTACGTATACATCTTGCTCGTCCAAGGTCTCCTTCAAATCTGCCGGCTCATCAGGGTCAAGGCTGTGCTCATGCGCACCACAATAATTCCCGTCTAATTAGATCAATTCAGCAAAAAAAAAACATTATCCAAAAATTGGCACAGGCTTGATCAGGGACTGAACCCAGGTCACTTGCATATCAGGCCACTCTACCCACTAAAGGGATTTCAGTGGAAATGGGTCCTAATTCCCATTGTGCGTAATTCCTTCATATCGAAAAAAATCTGGAATGTTGTATGGTCCAGGTTGTACTTAAAGACGATTGCTATTATTATTCATTACTATTACTATTCATCGTTATCCCAAACAGAAAAATAATAATCTGTAGTAGATCTACACAGGGTTGTAATTTTTCTTATCTTACTGAAAAAAGTATCACGGACGTATTGAAAACAAAGAGTGGTCATTGTAATCAGCAAGAATGGATGACTCTTTTAAATTTTGCCTTTCTTTTTTTAAGGAAATATCTACTCGTGCTTGAGTGTTGCGTTACTATGGAGACACGTGGACATGGGAACCGTTGCTAACGTTACAAATGTTTGATGGATCATCCTCATCTGGGAATAATCTCCAATTCAATGGAATTTCATCCATCAAAGATAAACACACAAAAAGCTATGTATCTCAGAATCAAAAGAATGATTAACACATAAATGCAAATTTCCATCATCCATATTCCACGAAGACCATTCGAGTTTTCCCACTGTTTTGTTGCTTTTTTCTGCGGATTCTATTAAATCTTATCAAAAATGCAGCTCGTGTGACACTAAAGGGCCCATTCACACTGTGCGATTTGTCTTTGCTTGTAATTGGCTGTATAGTAGCTCGTAAGGTTGTCGCAGTCGCACAGTGTGAACATTTCCATTGAGTCCTGTACAACCCATTTGTTGTGATAAAAGGAATCGCATTCGGAATCAGAAAAAAGGCACAGTGTGAACAAGTCTTAAGAAAAAGTGCTGAAAGTAAAGTATGAGAAAAAGTATACTCAGGTTGATGGCTTTTCAGCAAGAATCCTGAAGTAACCAAAAGCCAGTTACTGAATTCAATTAAATTTTCCCTGAATGTTTTCAAAATGTAAAATTATTCCAACCTGCCAGCTGTTGTGTGAGTGATACAATGCTACCACTGGGTAAGGAAGACACAGCCAACAGAGAGGATCTTTAAATTGACCCCAATTCATGCTTCAGTGATTTGTTAGATTCCCTGAATTCACTGGATTCAATGAAATTATGTGCCATTTCGGAAAAACTGCAATGATTCCACTAACAAGTTTCAGTTTCATATGGAAAAACTCCAATGACCCCTTCTTGTAACGCAAGTGAAGAATTTTCATCGCAAGCCAACGAACGTTCTGCACTTGGTACAGAGAGGCTATATCGGGTCAATAATATTACCTCAGGCAGTTTGACATCCTAACACCTGAACCACACAATACAGCTCCCATTAATGGTGCGATAAATACACAAGTAGTTCCCTTTAATGGACCAGAAACACCATTTCTCTGAAGTTCTCATTATGTTGCGCGTAATGAAAGGAGTGTATTCTATAAAATGAACCTGTACTTAATAGGCGTTATTTCCGTTTTATATTTTAGTGATATATCCGACTACTCTGTAACAAGAGCTCTAATTGGCTAAGTGTTCACTGGATAGAGTAGTAAAGGGGCTTGTAATTGGCTGAGGAGTATGTATAATGGTGGGTCAGGTTGTAATGGGCAGGCCAGGTTAATTGTTGGATACATGCTCAGAAACAAGCTCTTTTTGAACAAAACTGCATGCAAGTAAGAAAGTTTCCTCCCAAAGTGTCTGGAATAACATTTTGAGTGTTTTTCCCTCGGGCAGGGCATTCACCTTTGCGTCAGCATTAAGCTTTAAACATATTTGGTAAAGTCGAGCAATATAAGCTTAGTTGTTTTTAACTTGCTGTTGTCGTAGATTTTCACTTGTTGACGTTGTTGAGCAGCCTCCCAGGCTGTGCTATGGCAAAGGTTTAGGTAAAGGTCATGACAGGGAGTTTGGACATGACTTCTCCCGAGTAATGTTAATAATGTTAAACTGCAATTTCCACTGAAAAGAACTTTTTTCTGATGTTGCATCTAAATATTAGCCTGCCCGGCCAATAAAAACCGTCTGTCATGATAATGATTTTAGCCAATTACGGGCTCTATTACTGCTATGTTAGCACTCTCTCCACTGAGTCAACTAGGGATAGGATGACGTGGCCAAAACGGGTATCGATGTCTCATAAAGCATACGGCTTTCTTGCTTGCATAAGAATAGGAAATAATATGACTGACCTTGACTCTGCTGTACCGGAAGGTGAACCAGACGAGCATCGGAATGAACGCCATGATGAAGCAGGAGAATCCGAGCACGATGGAACGCTGCACCCAGTTCAACGCCAGGATACACGGGGACCCGTCGAAGCAAGTCTCGCAGCCCTTAGCGCATTTCACGCACGTGAAACCCTGCGTGTAATTGTTTCTCAGTCCCTGAAAAATTAACGCAACAAGATATAGCGTAAACTCGTCAACAGGAAAGTAAATGGGAGATGTTTACTGGTTGGTTGATTTCATTTGAATGCAGATTCGTAATGTGTTGATTCGGTGAGTGTAAGTTGACAAGTAAACCTGTTCAGATTCAAATAAACAATGAAATATTATGGAAATTGCTCATTGTTCAGTGCATTTAAAATTGGCCTGTTTTAACTCATTTGTCATTTCCTAACGTTTCTGTCGGAAACATTCGTGTAGCTTTGGTTTTTTGCATCCAAAATTACAGCAGATAAAGTAGAAAAAAACTAAATTGAATTGATGAAGCATTTAATCTATGATGCACAAGAAGATGGTGGGTACGTGGATCAAAAAGGTTCGGCTGCCATGCTGACCTCTATACAGTCAGCAGGTGTCGCACCAGAGGTGAATCTGGGGAATCCATCATACACAGGCGAGGAAGCACAGAAGTGACGGATCCACTCTGGCTTTGAAACCCTGGGCATACATCACCAGAAGTGCAAAACAGGGGTATCAGTGGCCCCACGAAAGGGACTTATGTCCCCCAAAAATTTCTTAACAAAAAAGAAGATGAAAGAAACATACCTTACTGTGCCTCTCGTACTCATGTTCTATGACGGAACCGTTGTAGTAGCGGAGGGCTATGGGGAGTGACGTGTCCGGAAAGTAGTACCCATCCTTACACATACACTTGTACGAGCCTCGCCTAAACCCTAGTCCAGGGACAGGTACGCACTGTAAATAGAAACCATGTAAAATGTCGTTAGAGACAGTGAACTATCTGGATTTATCAAAGGACAAACTTTAATCCGTGACAATATATAAATGGAGTTTTTCCTAAGTGAAAGAAAATTCAGTAAATTTAGCGAATTCGAGGAATCAGAGAAATCACTGAAGCGAGAATTAGGATCAATTTTAAAATCACCCACTGTTACATCGTGGTGTTGTAGCATGCTTGTTTCTTACGCAAATGGTAACAAGTTCGAATACTCTTTTTTATAAAAATATTCTATAAATTCTGTTGAATTCAATTGGGAAAACTTGATCGCTCTCAATAAACTTCAATGGGTAATTTTACATGCGAAGTCCTCCCCTTTGACTTCAAATAAAGCTTTGAAAAATAAAATCTGAAGCCGAATTCTCGCAGGTCGCAAAGGATTGGTTCAGTATGGGATTCACAGCCAGGTTGACTGAGTTCTCTGTCAAGGATAAAAGTTGCTGAAGAAAACTTTGAGGATGAATTCGAACCAATGAACCTTCTTTCTCTTCAGAAATGAGCGATTGCATTTTTTAAACACATTTCAAGCAGTTTTTTTTGAGAAAAAAATCGTTCTGTTTGTGGGAGTTTCAATGAAGAACGATCTGACGAAAGGAAACTGCTGTAAAAAGTCGTCTCCATCTCGGACTTTTTTCTTCCTGGGAGTCCGCACTATGTTTATGACCCTATTTATGTGTCTTGCTAACCAGAGGGGAGACGTTTTTCACGGCTTCTCTACGGGTTCTGGTAGTAAATCCTCGTTATCGCATCTTGTGGATTTAACTGCTCGTTTCACAGCACAGGAATCTGTCCCTACGGTACCCGTAGGTACCTGGATAAGTAGCGTAGGTTCCCCACCTCACGCAACGTGTCCAATCAACAAGGTTCTGCGGATTGGACTGATCCCTCTATTACACGCGATGCTGAGAGGAGGACCATTTCTCAACCGCCCAAACACACGGTATATTTATATCGCAGCACCCCCCATGGGCCCACCGTACATAACTTTTGTCTCAGAGCAGCTCCCCGTTTCTGACTTCAGTTTCTGTACAGCAGTAAGTGATAGCAGTTGGCTGTAAATCATCCTATATTTTAATTTAGTAAAGATTGCTGAGCAATATTTGTGTCGAATGTCAGTAAAGCATAAACTCATTTCTTCGCTTGAATTTGTTTGTTACAAATCCAAAGACCCAAAGGCTTCATTTTCATTTTCCTGAAGCATTCTCTTTCCTCGCGGCATAAGAGATGAGTGCAGATAACATTTGAGACAGATGTTTCACATCCAGGGGCAGATCTAAGGGGGGTGCCAGGGACGCGCCCACCTCCCCCCGGGTGCAATTTCTTTCATTTTCATGCAGTTGTCGGGAATTTTTTGGCAAAATAATAGGTTGGCGCCCCCACCTTCTGGGTTGTCGCCCCCTATCTGGGAAATCCTGGATCCGCTATTAACATCACTACGATTTCGTGTTTGGATCACAACACAAATCATTAAATACCAGTGGCGCCTTCTACTGACGAGTACACACAATGAAAATTAGTTAAAATCTGTCAGAAACGAAACTATGATAGAAAATATAGTTTTGATGTTGTTCTATGAAACTATATTTTAAATTCAATAATGTATCTTGCCAAACATTCAATCTAAAAGTCACTTAGAATTTAACAAATATGATTGGAAATTCAAGAATTTCTGTAATTTGAATTTAATACAATAAAAGTGTGTGGGGCTCGGATCCCTATGGACCTCAACACATTTTAATTAAAACTAGGGGAGGGGCATTCTAATGCACCAGAAGTAATCAAATGTATTACCACCTAGTTTATATAACTAGTTTATAATAAATTCCACCCCCGGAAACAGCTTTGTTGCATGTCACATGTTTATTCCAACTGCTCTAGGTCATTAACACTGCGCGTAATCATTTTTGCTACTTTGGGTGGAGAAACTAATTTCTCCGTGGTAATCAAATATTAAATTCAATTTCACAATTGCCAATTAATTTTCAGGGAAGGGTGAAAAAACTGCATGACAGGCAAAATCTTTGGTTGTACCGTTTTACTCAGAAGGCGAAAAAAAGCTGCGTGGGTGATCTTCCCGGAAGCAGAGGAAAATATCGTATTTGTTTTTTTTTTTCAAATATTTTCTTCTTATTTCTTTATTTTGAAACCGTAACAAAGGAAAATACAGGCCCGTTTACACCAAGCGTCGGCGTAAATGTAGTGTCAACGCTGCGATGATGCTTGCAACACAGCTCTCATTGACCACAATGGAGTCGCTTGAGAATGGGGTTGCAACCCATTTTGGAGTGACTCCATTGTGGTCAATGAGAGCTGTGTCACAAGCGTAGTGTGGAAGGTGGCCTGTATTGTCGTCAAAAATAGCATAATATACAACGAGAGACAATTAGATAAATTGTTTGAGACACAGTTTGATCGAAAGCGAAACGAGAATCTTTTGTGCGGAGCTGTTATTTATATAAAGAAAGTCGACATTTCCCACCGGACTCAAGAACTCCTCACTTGTTATTAAAGACGTCAGAAGTCTTCTGCTGGCACGTCAACATCGTGTGGGTCAATGTCCTATGGCACCAGTGAGATTTAAATCAAACTACTGACTTGTTACCACATACAGAGATGACATACTACTGACTTTTTGTGTCATACACGTAGGCTTCAAATCAAACTACTGCCCTGTTCCCATAACACAAAGAAATTTCCAGACAAAACTGTTATAATCTTAGTATCTTTGAGATTGATTTGAAACAATTTTTTTTCTCACTCTTTTCAGGTGTAAGGTCTCCGAGTAACAAAAGATGCCTCACTAGATAGATCAATGGCAGGTCAATCAACCAGTTGTGAAACTGCATCAGTAGCCCACACTTGCTTGTTTTACCAAGCATGCAAAGTGCATGATATTGTCTATCTTGGAGACTAGTCTGCCAAGGCAGAGAAACCATGACACCTTAGCTTCTGGCATTTGAGCCAAAAACTGGTGTCCTGCATCAGTTGGTTCATTAACTACAGAGGACCTTGTGAAGTAGTTACACAGGCATGTAAACAAGACAAAAGTTTTATTTTAAGGTTGCTGTACTCACTTGACCGAATGAAATAAATTATAGTGCAAATTCTTGACAATGATACAAGGAATCACACCATTCTGTTTTTGAGTATTTGAATGATGAAGTTGGCTTCCAGGTCCATTAAAATCAATGGTAATCTGTATTTTTCTCAACATTGGCATGGTGAAATTTCTTTAAACTTTACACTTTTTAATTGTTAAAATTGTATTTTTTCAGACAAACATATTTGATGAACTTAACTTCTTTTTGAATTCTAATTTGCATATTATTACAATTTTAAACTGTTTATTAATTCCCCCTATAAGTTGCTATGGACAACTGACATTCAGAATCCATTGTTATTTGTCAATCAGCCACCATAATGCACTGCAATTGACCACACTTCAATTAGGTTAAATAGGGTAACAATACAGCTGGTGGTGAATGAAGTGTAACTCTGTGTTTCCAGACAAAACTGTGCTTCACAACACGTCAGAAGTGTGTACTGCAACCTTAATGGTGCCCGTGTTTCGAACACTCATTTTTGGACACTCCAATAACTTGTCTCGCAACCTGGTATACTATCAGCTCACATTTTGACATTCAGTCTCAAAGCCTATTGCAGGACCCAGTCCATTATTCTATAATCTTCTTGCGCGCGTGTAGCTCAGCGCATTTAAGCCTTTACAGGACCCAGTCCATTGTCCTGTAATCCTCTTGCGCGTGAGTACCTCAGCGCGTTTAAGCCTTTACAGACAGAACGCCACTCATGTCTGATCCGAGGAGTTTGTAAAGTTTTGTCACGTCCTGAGACGCCGCTGATGTCAAGCATATCTATTCATACTGTTTTACGTTTAGAAGAAAAGTACAATTTATGACGTGCTTAACGTCACCTTAAAGAAATACAAGTGCTGAGCACGACTCAAGAAATACACTTGAGTTTTTCCTAAATGACCTTCACTGGATTCAGTGAATCAAGACAAAATCTAAAATAAGTATGGTTACCAGAGACATTCCACAGCTGACAATAGATACATTCCAAGATGTAGTGGTCAAAAAGATATTTTCATTACTGTCTCTGGGATGGTATCTATTCACAGTGGTGAGTCACAATTGATATCTAACCAGAGATAATAATGCAAATGCACATTCTGTTACTATGAATGGTTATGTATCTGCTGCTAGCTGGGTAATACCTCTGGTAACCATACCATTTTTTGGATTTTGTCATGATTCACTGAATTTCCTGAATTCAATGAAATTCATTTCGGAAAAACCCTAATGCATCGTGTCCTTGAAATTTTTTGTAAATTCTGAGTAAGACAGAAGTAAGAGGATGAAGACGAGCAGAAAGGAGATTGGCAGATCGGTTTGAAATGTTTAACTTTTCGCTATTACTGCCACTGAGTACGTGGAGCTTAATCGTATCTAAGTCCTGGCAGTTTTCAATGGGAAAAGTTTTAACAAAAGAACCTGAAATGTAAGCAATGTCGGCACAGGTTGGAAGCCGGACCTACTACTTCCCGCCGCATCAGAGAACATTTCTATTCTTTTCTCTTTTATTTTACTCGGAGTTCTTTCGATGACAAAATGTTATGTAGAAGGAGGATATTATATGTACAAAAAGACACCCGCATCCGTGGACACCATGATAAATACATAACCTATGGAATATTATGGTCGCAATTTTTGAACGGAATTAAGACATTACGAGTCCATCCTTTGTGTGTAGTGACATTGAATGGCCGAGTTGTTTACAGCGCTGTGCTTGCTGCGTGCAGCACAGATGGTCATGTGTTCCAGCCCTGAACCTCCACCAGTGCTTGCAGACACATCCACAGGTATGTGGATCAAAAAGCTCAGCTGCCATGCTGACCTCTATACAGTCAGCAGGTGTTGCACCAGAAGTGAATCTGAGGATCACACAAGCAAGAAAGCGTGCAAGTGATCGACCCTGGCTTTGAAACATAGGGCATATGTCACCAGAAATCCAAAACAGGGATATCAGTGGCCCCACGAAAAGGACTAATGTTCTCCAAAAAATTTTAAAATTCAAATCAAATCAATATTTAGTGACATAAAACATGGAGTTTTGCGCCAGGATAGCTGTACATTACAGTTCATTTGGAAATACTGCAAACTGTGTTATTTGAACAACATTCCATTTTGTGAGATTCCATTAGAATTTTCCAAGGATTGCGGATATTACATTCCTTTGCTTGAAAATGAATTTAATTAGAAAGCTGGATGACAAATTTATGAACTAAGATATGCAATTTTATTTTCCTTCTGAAGGAATGTTATGCAAACTTGAGGCGGTTAATTAAAACTTCACCAACTTCATTTGCATTAATTATGGAAATGAGTGAAAATTTAAATATTCGAACAAAAAAGAAAAGTTTAAATTTGTACAGAGTGACGTTCAGAAATAAGGAACAGTTTCCAACTGGAACTTTTTACGTAAAAATGCATTGAAACAATGGATCTCAGGCAAATATGCAATTAAATGTTTTTACACGAGATGGTTTTGAATTATTGGTAAAAAGCTGAGAATTTAATTAGTTGCGCAAAGTGGAATTCCCATCAATTTCAAAGATGGGGTCTAAACTGAAGATTAAACAGACAAAGAAAATCAACTGTATGTTGACAAAACATTAATCCTTTTTAAATCTTTTTTATTTTTAAAATTACCTTTGATGAGGAACAATGGAGTTTTCCCTGAATGTTATTAAGATAGTTCTTTACAACACACACTTTATCAGCAGTTGTTTGAAGAACATAATGTTTTCAGGGGCATGTGAAAGTCCTAGTGACGTTCACCAGACAATTAATCAGTAATCACATTACTAAGATAGCCAAAGTTCTCACTGAAATCAATGGTAATCTGTATTTTTCTTAAATCTGGCATGGTGAAACTTTTTGAAACTGCTTTAGATGTCAGAATGTAAGTGCTACATATGAAAACAATAAAAGTAATAAATAATTTTCTAATTTTAATTTTCATCTTCAAGATAATTTAAATGCCATTTAGTCTCCCAAAAAGTTTCATGGTCCATTAACATGCAATGCAATTGACCATAGTAAACCTTATAGCTAATGCTCAATGAAGCATGACTGTTTAAATTTTGTCAGTGAAAACATGGCACGTCAATGTTGTAATGAAGTGCCTTGAGTGAATTGTGAGTAGTGTGATTATGTTGGATACCCCATGGTTAGCAAGACAGACATTACTTAAGTATTAAAAGGAAGTTTCAATTACTTTTTGTGGGTACGTATCCCTTCAGTGTGGTCAGTGGCTTTAGACACATGCCCAGAGGGAGTACAAATGTACCTTTATCCATTACTAACTATTGCTGAAAATGGATGTGCTTCCAAACAGGTACAGTCCCTGGGTAACATACCACTGTTTGGTTTTTGCCATTTTTCACGGAATTTGATGAAATCGGCAAATCAATCCGGGAAAACTCTTAGATATACGTACAAATGCAGAATAAAACGGTTCAGCCACTGAATTTTTTTTAGTTTATGAACTAAATAGTTCCAGAAGAAATAAAAGTAAATCCTCATTTTGTGAAAAACAATGAAAGCAGAAATTGCTTGCTGTCAGAGTTTTTGAATAAGATAAATTGTTGCTCTTATAGAAAACTTTGCAAAAGACATCTTCATTGCAGAATAAACTTTGTTTCTCTTATCTCAGTCGAACAGCTTCTCTTTGAGTTTCGTCTTTTCAGCTTCAAATCTAAAACTGCATCTAAAACCGCTTACACTGTCTGACTGGTCTCTAAATCGTGTGTCACTGGGTGGATCTGAGATATAATACCTCCCAGCTTCAAACATGTAACATCTAAAACGGCTTACACTGCCAGACTGGGCTGTAAATCGTGTATCACTGGGTGGATTCAAGATATAATACCTCCCAGCTTCAAACATGGAACATCTAAAACTGCTTACACTGTCTGACTGGCACTGACTCTAAATCGTGTGTCACTGGGTGGATCCAAGATATAATACATCCCAGCTTCCAACATGGAACATCTAAAACCATTTACACCGCCATGGCTCACAGGGTGGATCCAAGACACACCACTTCACAGCTTTTTTCACTGTTCTTTAAACTATGATTCACACAGAGGATACATTGCGTAGTGCTTCCTATATTTGAAACGGCCGCATCTTGAAGCGTATAATCTATCCGGCCGACCTCTCAATTTGCCTCTAATGGCTTTCTTCTTTTCTGTATTTGATGATGACTCATTTAGGGACTGCCGAAAAAATTAACTACGAAGACATAATGCTATTCCATTCGAGTTTTTCCTAATGAGATTCTGTAGAATTCTACAGAATTTAAAATAAAAATTTGTAAAGAGTGGTATTTGAACCCACTACCTCTTGCTTAAGAGTCAGAGGTGCTAGCAGAGCACCACAGAGACACGTGTAACACAGACAACATTTAAATGGATCCTAATTCATGCTTGAGTGATTTATCACATTCTTTTGAATTCCATAGAATTCTACAGAATATGTCTTCATAAGGAAAAACTCGATTGATAGTTTCTTCAAAATGGGTTGCAGATGAAGAGTTAAGATACCACTGAACATGTTTTCTTATTCAGCAAATTATTTTCATTCCTTTTGTCACCAATATTTACACTGTCTTGGTTTGTGTAGTAAAACTCAACCCCAGTCAGAATTGAGTGTCCGCCAGGT
>JBCAUG010722643.1:0-27037 GCA_038406175.1 Haplosyllis leylae
TCCATTTGTAGTCCAGATTAGTAGGAACCAATTCCATAACGGCTATGGTTAAAGGATTCATAGCAGTAGTAATTCCGCTTGCAATCACTATTACATCTGAATTGTATAACTGTGCTCCACCTATGTCCAGGTATACAGGTCTTACAAGACTTAGTAGTTCTTCACAACTAGGAGTACGCACATAGAAAATCTTTGTCTTCTATTCCAATGATTGTTTCTAAACAAGTTATCGATCCTGTATTAGTTCACTTGGATGTACAGGTCAAACCCGCGATAATTTCAAATAAAAATAACCCGTTGATCTTTCCATTAATGAAAATGGCAACCAATTGCCAGCATTACTTCCTTATTATTATAATTATGCATTGTATCCTAAAAGCACAACTTATTTCTGATTCTTTCTGTTTCATTACACATATGTTTCGAATGTCATGATGTTACGTTGTTAAGATAACATAGAGGAACAAGAAACATCAGAAGTATATGTATTCGCGATACTGTCATAATTTACGTGCTTGCAGCATAGACACTTACGTGTATAGCTTTATGCCTTGAATTGTTACTGATGTTACTTACTTTCACTTTGTTTTACAAACTTCACAATTGTTTCTGAAAAATGTCCTACGCTACTGTATTTTTACTGTATTTTTATTGTTTTAAATCTCTGGTGAAAAATCCGAAAGCGTGCACTCAACAATATACGGTTTTCTAAATTATTAAATGAAAAATGCTAAATTACTTTCAGAAGTTTACTGTTTTTCGTCTCAAATAAGACCCCCCATGCAGGGTACGACATGTACCTAAGCACTCACAGGAAGGGCTCCGCCCATACCCTAGACCCGTAACTCACCGGGCAATAGGAGGCTGCTATATACCCGTATATATAGAGTGCACTGCTAATAGGCCCAGAGTAGAATAAACGCACTCTTACACTCTCCGCTGTTACTCTTTAGCCTACTCAACGAGGTACGCACAACTCGCACCTTACACTAAGCGCATGCACCTTTATATAATTCCATTTAGGGTAGCAAGTCTTGAATTAGACTATTACACAAAAATTTCATTTGACCAGCCAGAATATTTGTCACTTGCCATGTTCAAACGAATGTAAACCACCGAACGTAATAGTCTGGATTCAGTTAGAGATTACACTGATGAATAATGAGACAAAAACTACTGCAATATCAATCATCACCAAAGTCATTAGCAAAACTAGTGATACTTGAATGATAACATGTTAAACTTGATACATTATCCACACTCATTACGTGACCTTCATTACGTCATCAATGACAATCTCATATTTTATTGCTGAAAAAGGAAACCCAAAAAACTTCGATCAAACTGAAGACCCAAACGTTATCTGTGTTTTACGTAAGTTACATATTCCACAACTTGATGAACAACTTTTTATACCACAATTTGACTTCTTCATATCCTTGAAAAAGCTCTCCTTCTTGATCATATTAACTGTTTAAAATATGTGTGTGAAAGATAGACGATTATACAGGACACTAATTTGGAGATAAGATGACGTTTAGCCACACATTTTAACGCTGAAGTGGATCGATGGCTGAGACATCGCCCGCTTAGCCTTGCCTCATGTTTGGATATCTTGAAAACTAAAAAAAGCTCTAATCGATGCCTTATCAGGAGCGTGGCATGATACGTACCTGTATGTGCACCTTGGCTGCCGTTCGTGCGCACGTGTACGTCAACCAGCCTGAAATCACGCTCAGCAGCCACATGGAAATCCAGTCAAACTCCGCACCGTATATGTCCATAATCCCCAATCCACGACTCCCGCATCTAAGAATATAGATGGTTAGACTGATAAACAGGTTGATGAATTATATATTGCCGAAGAAAATGTTTTACCATTTCTCATAAAACTTCAAATGAATTCCTTTATTTCACCCCTTATTTCTGACGAAATTTCTTCAATTGCATTGGGTAAGAATGTCCTCAGCGGTATTTCAACTATTCAGACAATCTACAATACTGAGGATTGAAGAGGGTCTCAACCCTTAAACCTCCCTATTTTCCTAATAATTCTGAAAAACAATTAATTGAATTAAACAAATTTGGGCCCTTTGAAAGGGAGGAGATGGAAGCAACTAACTAAGGGAAGTTGGTCAACTTCATTTGTGAAGTCCATGTGGACGTAGGGTATCCTCATTGAGATAAGTGTTAATGTAAGGTTGTTCAATGACTCGAAACCATTCTATTTTTTCCTATATGTATTGAGTCGGGAACACGTCCACCCTACCCACGACTCTAAGGCGTGTTTTAGTAAAATAAAAGTCAAAGTTCAATGACATTCCTGTCATAGTTTAACATCCGTCTTTTGCTTAGATGTGCAGAAATGTTACATGAACAGATCTAAGGAATTACTTTTTGGAGGAGAGCGTGTGGGAGTAGAATGAGTGGCTCTCATGTCAAAGCATGTCAACAGACTCGTCAATGACCCCGGTTACTTGTGTAATTTATGTATCTTCGTATTATATTTAGAAAGTTTATCTTGAATAAAGCGCGAGTTTATTCTGTGCTGCTAAATGCAACTTTACCCATTTCATGGTATTATATATGTTCTGAATCAGAGAAATATCATTGGTGGCCCGTAGAGTTACCTTATTGATTACTTCGAGAGGTTTGTAACATCCTGTCCAGGGGGTTGTTAACACCCAAGCCTTGGGCAGTTTTATCAAAATTAGGCATACTTTAAACTGCAGTCATTGGTTGGAATTTGTTTGCAGGAATGTTGATATGATGTCATAATTAGGCCTACTTTAACCTGCAGTCATTTGGTTGGAATTTGTTTACACAGAATGCTGCCATGATGTCATTTTGCATGTGCCACCAATTGGTCAACGACGCAACGTCATATTTGTCTTTCGTCCTTGAATTAAAAATGATTAGATCTATTGCTTCTATTTATGTTGTTCTACTCAAGATGTTCTGGACCTAAGAACAACTCATTTTATGAAGAAAGTGGGATTTACACTGTACGTAACCAGGCTGAACCATTTGAGTTTCCATAATATACAAAGTTCTAATCTTGACATATTTGTATTGTTGAAATTTGGAAAAAAAACGTTAGATAAGTAAATCAGTTGCTTTTGATTTTAATTCAAAGTACCACGGATATATAATGTACATTGGCACTGAAATGGATTCATCTTTCAATTATTTGCAGTAGATTTCCATGAAAAATTGCACAACTATGCCAGTGTTATCCAATTTGTGTATTGCCGGAAAACTCAATTTGTGCTGTGAACCGAATTCACGCTTTTGAAACGGACCTCTTGTCCCTTACATCTTGTTTCGTACGACAAACCAAAAGATTAAATAATATACTTACGAATCGCCAGTTGAGAAGTCAAATAGTTCGTAAAATCCGTAATCATTGTACATGAACGCGATCATACAGAGGAATATCAGCACCATCTTAACCAGACTGACCAGTACGTAGATCTTGGGACGACAGCGAGCAAGCTTCCTCTTGAATCTACAATTTAACAACAAAAAGATACAAAGAGAAATCGTTCTCCTTTTGATGACATTATAACTTCCATTTATCATATGATTTGGAATACTCAGCAGTAAATTAGGAGAAAAGATACCCTCTTACCCTATTTTTCCGTTACATATTCCTTAAGCCCTATTCACACAGAACGAGAGCATTGCCACTAGCGTTGCCGCTTGGAACATGGGTATGGGACTGATTTGCAAGTGTAGCAGCAATTCTAGAAGCATAATTTGGTGTACATGGTCAATAGGACCCTTCCAAGCAGGACGCCAGCGATACCGCTCTCGCTCCCACTCCCGCCCACGCTATCGCTCGGTGTGAATAGATCCTTACTCTTGCACGCCATGAAGTAAAGGACTCACCTATAAACCTTTGTTCTGAATATCGTTGATCGACTGAGAGTTGTGTCATATTTAAACCGTCTCTTTCTACTGATGTTTGTCTCGTCAATATAATTGAACCAGAAGGTGAATGACATTAGGAGGAGGGAGATGGGAATTGTGTACACCGGTTCAACGTCATCGTTCATCTCCATGTAGTACATCACCGGCCAGTACACGAGCGCCGAACCTTGCGCAACCACCGCCAACACGTCCAGGAACACCTTTAAGGGTTTATGTCGCTCCTCCTTGGGACGACTGATGAGCTGTAGATATAAAGAAACACCGCAAAATTTGTTTTGAGTACTTCTCATTCTGCCATCAGAACCTCAATTTTGGGACCGCGACTCAATTTCACGTTTGCTCAGATCATTGTGTACCAAAGCGTTAAACAGACAGAAGGAAACACTATGGGATTTTCTCTTTTATTGCTCAGATTGTTAGGAAACCAAAACCACTGTTTTACAACTGTTTTTTTCGGATTAGTTTTGATGCGGCAATTCCTAATTTTGATCCTCTCTGATGATGTCCATTAGGACAGGTGCAGCTTAATAGGCTAGAAAATAAGAAGCCCAATAATGACTTCAGGAAATATTTGAAGTACCTACCTTTGATACACTTGGTACAAAAGCAACACCTGTCATGAGCGCCAAACCATGTAAAATACTATGCATTTTGGGTAAAACTCGGAAAGCGAAGAGACTGACTCCTACTGCTTGTAGACTCTCAAATAGCATGACCTGAAATTGGACATTAATATCAGTATAAATAAATTTGCCCCCACCATTAGTGTATTCATTTTTATAGTAATAGATCTAGTTTATCCATAAAAGTTTATTGTTATCGCATTGAAAGCTCCGTAATAATGCACATTTAGTGTTGGCCGCACAAAATCACTGAATCTGTGTAGTCTGTGTAGTTCAGTAAAATTGGTCTTTTGCGAGAGGATCAGAAAATTTTGATCGAGTTTTACAATGATTGTCCATTGGAAATTATGTTTGGAAGTAACCTATGCAATTATTTCAAAAACAACAATGTATTTTATGCTCAGCTACTTTTAAGTTTACTTTGGCGTACCTTTGATTTTATCAACTTTCCACAGGCACGCAAGGTAAACCAGATTGTGGGGTGCTGGCAAACTTTTGAGAATTTTTAAAAAGAATCACTTTTAAAAATTTGAGATAAATATGAAATAAACTGGCTTGCCGTCAAAAGAGTTCTCAAAGAAGGTCTCCTCTCCTTCTTGAATCCAATTGTCCAAAGACTGCGCACGAACACAAAAAACTCCGGTGTCATGATGATAAGCATGAGTCCCCAGATCCATCGGATGGGTACGGAGTTACACGTACGATACTCTCCAAATAGAGTCCAGCTGTCACTACTGTCAGCTGGTCTCAAACATGTCTCTTCCGCATATCTTACAGTATAGTTGTCTGACGGAAATAGGCATCTAAATTGGAAAAAAAATCCGTCAGTTTAATTCCTTTTATATTCTTTCATGGTACCAATACTGTAGAACGTGAGACACGGAACGTTAGGAGAATGTAATCTTTGTCTTGGTCATTCCCAATCTTAAGAGTATGGAAGAATTAAATTCCTTAAATTCTGGTTCCAGGTTATGGACAACACGCATTAAATATATCAAAAGATGTTCATCTATGAATTTGCAATTAAAGGTTTGTCAATCCGCCATCTGTTGTTATCTAAGAACAAATCGAGTATTACATTTATCAATGTTGTTTTAGGTATCAATTGATGGGGAATTTACAAAACAACACAAATCAGACGAACCTGGCATAGACCTCGCTAACGTTTCCGGTGACGTCATAACGGTTGTACTGAATACAGTTCATCGTCATGTTCGGTTTGATGTTAGAAGCTGCGAGCAAAACCGTCATCTTTGTGATGATCGTTCCTCCGAGGACGATAATAAATGTGAAAACTATTGCTGCAAATTTAAAAACCTGAAACAAAATGAGAAATAATATAAACTTAATTCAACGGAGCACTTCAACGATAGGAGAGGCAGCTGATAAATCGTCCAGATCACGAGGCCACAATAAAATTATCAGAGAATAGAAATAGAAATTGATCAAGGGGGTAAGAAGCAAAGAAGGGGACAGATGATTACAGATAAATAGGAACAGAATTTGCAATGCTCTTATGTGCATGTTACTTGTAGATCTTACTTTGTGAAAGAATGCGATCCTCTCTTCTCTCTTTAAGTTATTCTCTTCTGTTGACACTATGTTGAAAGCATCCCATGAATCCTCCGGTTTTTCAGCAGGTCTGGAGAAAAAATGTCAGCCTGATACATCCCTTACATTTCATTGAAATAATTACATACATGTCACCAAATAGCGGCAGCTTAGATTTAGATATAGCTCCTAACTGGTGTAGGATCTTGCCTGGATAAAGAAAAAGACAATTGAGAATCTCAACTACTTAACATTAAATCTGTCTATGTTAAACTGATTCAGTTTAAACTTAAATTTAAACTGACGGATTTTGAGAAAATTAATTAAATACTGCACAAACGGATTTCTTTTCATGTTCATAATTGATATCAGGATCATATATTTCAAATGTAAACTAAAATAGCAATTTTCCTACTTATCGGTGTATTCTCCCCAAGGCTCCTCTTCCAGTTCCTCTTCCAGCTCCTCCTCTTCCATTCGAACCTTTGCTTCTTCTTTCACATCTACAATTATGGATTTTAATAGATTTTGTGAGCATTACTAGTTTTTCCAAGGGACAGGGTGCTGCTTCTAAGGACACTTTGGAGTTTAATGTGAAAATTTCTCTGAAGAACTCCACATGAGACCGTATGTGGTCATGCAGAAAGGTTTTCTGGAATAGATTATTCGTAGCCCCGGTCATGATCACCTCCAAAATGACAATTTTTTTGAATGTCAGTACTACGAAAAGTTAAAGTTGCTGTACTCACTTGACCAAATGAAATAAATTCTAGTGCAAATTGCCAACAATGATGAAAGAAATAACCTGCTGAAGTTTGAAAAAAAAATTCACCATCCTGTTTTTGAGTATTTTAATTACAAAGTTTGGCCCCATTGAAATCAGTGGTAATCTCTATTTTACCCAACATTGGGATGGTAAAATTTCTTTAAACTTTCTTTAAATTTTCTCTCTTAATTGTTAAAAAGTCAATTAACTAGATGAAAATTTTGAATGAAATGACCTTCTTTCTAACTAAAACTGACACATTACTACAATTCAGAACTGTTTATTCCCCAAGAAATTTCTATGGACAACAGTCATTCAGAAAGCATTGCTATTGCGAAATGGACCACCATAATACATCGCAAATGACCACAGTTCAATTAGGTTAAAGAGGGTAACAATTCAATGAAGCCTGGCTCTGTGTTTTGATGAGGTTGCTGCGTTACAACACATTCGAAGTTTGTGGATGAACGCTACACCCTGAAGGCCACCAAATGCACCTTTTAGATTTAAGTTGTGTGTAATTTGACTCGTAATGGCATGTAAATTCTGCATAAAGTATTTATTTAGGCGATACAACAGATACAGGAGATAAAATAATCAGTAAGTGATTACATTTATCGTTCCGTGGGAGTGTATGGTGTATTTTCCCTTAATTTATTTCTTACAAAAGTACAAACTGTATATAAAATGACAGTCAAGCAGGGACGTCCAGATCCTGTTTCTTGAATCCGAACATGGTAATTCTTTACAACATACAATCATAATAAAGACAAAAGTCACTAACGTTCACCTGCCAATCAATCAGTAACTCTTCACCAGGAATATGCCCCAAGCCATTGAAAATAGATAGTAATATTTATTTCTCTCAAATTGGGCACGGTCAAATTTCATTGTGCTTCAAACTATTCTAATAGTTTAAACATTAATACTATGGAAAAAATATTTGAAAAAAAATCAATAGCCTTCTTAGTTTATTTAGAATGTCATCAAATTTTATTTGTGTTAAAATGCACATCCTGGTTGGTATTCTCTGATAATTAAGAATTTTTCTTCCGTGGCCAAAGTAAACAGTCTTGCTATATTGAACGCGAACCACATTGTTAGCAAGTTGAACTGTCATCGAGTGCAGTCGAGTTTTGTGTTTCACGCAAAGTTGGAAATACTGGAATACTAAAAAGGGTTCTCGATAAAATTGACAAATTTTGTGTGGTAGCAAAAAAAGTCGCCTCGAGTGTGATTCCATCCGAGGACCACTTACGTGTGAGATCATGAGATCATTGTCCAATCTTCTGCTGAGTTGTATTAAAGAACTGCCAGTTAGACTTTAAGACATTTGTGCAGTCATACCTTCCTTTTTGTAGCTAAATCATCCAACTCCGGAAAGTGAATTGGACAATTGGTACATCATTAGAATAAGTCTAAAGATCACGAACTAACATATCATTAAATAGCTCAGTAGGTAGAGTGGTGTCTCTACACTAGATGCTCCCCGATCAAATTCAACTGAAGGCAACTTTTTCCTGTAGGAAATTATCATTATTACTAAGGACCCTCGGTGCCAATAATGCTAACTTCGTCTAATTCATTTGATTTCTTCACGGAAATGTAGTCAAGCGAAAACTCGCCTTTCTGTGTTCGCACTCTATAAGATCACAGTAGTCAAGAGAACAAAGACAGAAATTTTGGTTTGGGCACCTTCAGCGTCGTCGGACACCTTTTGTGCAACCAAGATCGGATTGTCAAACTTATTTCAATTGATCATCAGAGGAACCCTGGAACCATTTCCAGAACACTCACATTTAAGATGCTAGATTAGAGCTGACAATTAATCATTACTAGTTGGTAGATTCAGTGGAGGATCCAAGGAGGCTCTGCAACAAAAGTTCTAGTTTTATGGAATTTTTTTTTCGAAAAAAGGAAGAAAATATATGAGGTTGGCCTCTCCCTCGGGGTTGGAACCCCTCCAATGGCAAGTCTTGGATCCCCCTCTGAGATCTACTACTTTGTTACCTTGGAGGAGAGCCTGGATTCGATTCTCCGCCGGACCATCTCCAGTTTCTTGAGAAATTCCTTTGGCCAGATTCCAGATGAAGTCTTGACCTTCACCTTTACCCTGTAGATTTAGACTGATTTTGCTGTCTCTTTTCAGGTTAACAGGTTTCGTTGACTCGTATCCATTCGGTAAGTTTTCCTCTCCAATTCCTCCATCCAAAGAGTCGCACAGTTTTTCGTCCTTTTCCAGGATATCACCACCATCCGCCGAGTGGGGTTCCGACCCGCTACTACGACTGTCCTCGTTTGAACCAGTGGCTACTCCGCTGGTCTCTTCCTCACTCTTCCGTTCGTTTTCGTCTCGGTTTTCATCTATTTTCTTCATGAGGTTTTTGAGAACAATAGCCTTTGCCTTCTGTTCGCTACCCTTTCTTGCATTCATCGGTACTTGGGTAGAAAAGCTCCCGTCGTAAAAGTAGGGTTTTTGATCTTGTCCGTCTTCGCTGCTTAGTCCTGGTTGACCAGAGGGGTCCTCATCCTCCCCTCCTCCCAGTAGGGTATCAAACAAGTCGTTTATGACCGACATCTTTAGAGTAGTATCTCTATTCCCTAAGATATGAAATGAAAAGTGAATAATATTTTTTGTTCTGAAATATTTTCAAAGGATTGTTTTTTTTTAAATAATCCCAGTTAGTGGAACAGAATGCAATACAAACGCAATACACTGGAATTATTACTTATTTACTCTGGCGAAAGTACATAATTACAAATATACGGTACAGAAAGATTGCTCACCCAACAATGCCTTTCCGGAAAAAATAAGATGGCTTTTTTGGGAAATAAAAAAATCTTAAACGATTAAACTTTTGGAAAATTTATTAGGAATTAATTCAATAAAAACGACAAACGGTCTTCAACTTTGCCGAATGTGACTGATTGACCAAACAAGAGTTCTTTCCGAAGGTAAAATAGCTGTGCAAAGTAAATATATCGATAATGTTGGACAAAAAGAGTTTAACCTTCTGATTTTGTTCTCTACTTTAAGTTGACAAAAGTTTCAACCTCTTATTCTTGTTGCATAACTTTACATTGAAAGTTGGACATTTAATCATTTAATGTAACCTAACATTGCGAAAGAATCTAGGATATGAAATTTCAACGGTTGAATTTTAAAAGACAGATATTTTCCATGCTAAACACTACTAAACTTACCTTCGTTGGTGACATAGCTCTTCGTCCCACTGATAATTGCTTCTTGTTGTCAGTCCTATAAAGTGCTTTAGCTAAATGTTTAGATCCTTCTAGAGATTGTGGTCGTACTCATCGGAGCAATGTAAATATGTCTAACTCGCAATTTACGACAGTAATATCTGTTGGTATGATATGTACATCAGGAATTAACGTGAACTTAATAACAGAAAAAGATTAGATAGTTCCCAGAAAGAATTTTATGCGGTTAGGAATTACTGTTTTACTGCCTATTAAAATTTTGACTTAAATTTGAATATCCGATTTGCTGAAAATTCAATCATAAAAGGTACTTTCATTTAAGCGTTATTAATTTACTGAACACAAAAATATTTTCAAACGAAAAGAAACAACAATTTGACGTATTTTTTCTTCATTTTTCTTTAACTACCTAAACATGGTAACGCACGGAAAGAAGGTATCATGAATATTAGGGTTTGGGAATTTGGATGGTGTTGGAAGGACATGCAAAATGTCTTGCGAAAACATCCATTTTCAAGAGACCAGATTTGATGCGTGTGAGCGCCCATGACACGTGTGCACAAATTAGAACAAACTCTATCCTGTATGAAATTAATAGCTACATGACAATTATATCATCTTATACTTTGAACGCTAGAACCAATTTATCGTTGAAACATTACGATTGTTATCGCACAGATAATAATAAAATAATAGATGACTTTAATTTGTAAAAAGTGCTGACAGGAATGAAGATGATACAAAGGTGTCTAACATGTCAATATTTAAAGTTAGTCTACAAATGCTGCAAAATAAATCCCAAACGGCTTGCATGAAGTTATAAGTGTAATAACATTATCTTTGAATCAATATCAATGAAATGTTTTGTATATTTGGACTTTGCATTGATATTTTCTTCCTCTTAACCATCGTGCCGAAGGAATATATCCAATTCTGTCTGGTTTCTAAATAGTTTTATTATGGTTGTCTGTGAGGAATATTATTTTAGTTCAGTCAGAATTTGGTGTTAAAAGAGCTTCCATTTTGAGGAGGGGGGGCACCCCTCTACCCCCACCCCAGCTAGGTATGGTGCGGGGTCGTGATCGTTATTGCCTCGTAATGTTAATGGGAGGCTGTATTGTGGTTTCAGTTGTTAGCAATGTGAACAGTAGTTTTAAAAAATATTTTATACACTTAAAATGATATTTTTATTTTTATTTTATTCGCCAATTATTTTCTACAGCGAACTGTAAATATATCATAGGTTTGATAAAGCGGATAACATTTGATGGCAATTGACAGATTTAGTGAAATCCAAATAGTAAAATGTTTGAGGTCTTCCCAGAGAATTCAAGTCAGAACAAAGAATGCCTTTGGCCTTTCAGGCGTACCATCTACGTAGCACTTTGATCACAAAAGCATTTACAAAAGACAGAAAATATATTTTTCAATTTGATCCTAATGTTGAGCAACCTTGACCTTGACCTTCAGATGATGACTTCTTCAGCAGGTTTAGTGAAACACAAACATGTAAATAACCTTGATGCTCAAACGTGAATTAGGTATGGGGAAGATGTATCTGCATACTGAAATTGATCTCCTGGCGGCCAAGTAGTTTTTTTTTAGAAGTTACAGCCTGAACAGACAGACAGACAGACCTGAGTGACATTGTTTCCTGCTCGCACACGCGGATGGTAAAAATATATCCACATACATGACATAGGTCTTTGGGCATGAAACAACGTAAAACCATCGGGGAGTGCCTACGAGAGGCACTTTCCGCTACTGTTCTGAATTATCTTTTTATCATGAAAACACGGAAGAGGAACATCAGTAAATTCCGCCATTTTCGTGGAGATCAGTAAATCAGTTTTGGTATGGTTGGTTTTGATTGATGTCTTTAAAATGAACAGTCACAGCTTGGACCTCAATGAGAATTTTTGTTATATATTTTAAACTGCTAAGGAAAGACTAATATTTACATATAAATTTCCCACTCATACAGACCAGAGACAGGACAGTGGGTATTCCCCTGGACAAGACAGGGGCACAATTGCGGTCACGCATGGGACTGTCTTTTCTTGAGCGGTTGTAGGCCTATTTTTGGCTGCTAAATTCTTGCACAGTTATTGTTATAGGAATGAAGAAATGTTTTGATACTGCGATATCAAATAAAATAAAATTAAACTGTCTCTGATACTGCGGTATCAAAGAAATATGTTCAACAGTTTCTGATACTGCCTATCCCCCTAGACAGGGGGATAATTTCGGTCACGCAGAAGGACTGTCTTTTCTTGAGCGGTTGTAGGTCTATTTTTGGCTGCTAAATTCTTGCACAGTTATTGTTATAGGAATGAAGAAATGTTTATCAGTCTCTGATATTGCGATATCAAAGAAAACGTTCAATTGACTCTTATACTGCGATGTCAAAGAAAAACGTTCACTGGTCTCTGATACTGCGATGTCAAAGAAAAACGTTCAGCGGTCTCCAATACTGCGATGTCAAAGAAAAACGTTCAGCGGTCTCTGATACTGCGATGTCAAAAAAAAAAAACTTTCACCGGTCTCTGATACTGCGATGTCAAAGAAAAAAAACCCCATTCATTCAACGGTCTCTGATACTGTGATGTCAAAGAAAAACATTCACTGGTCTCTGATACTGCGATGGTAATGAAAAACGTTCAATGGACTCTGATACTGAGATGTCAAAGAAAAACATTCAACAATCTCTGATACTCAGTGTCAAAGAAAAAAAAACGTTCACTGGTCTCTGATAACGGATGTCAAAGAAAACGTTCACCAGTCTCTGATCCTGCGATGTCAAAGAAAAACGTTCAACAGTCTCTGATACTGCGATGTCAAAGAAAAACGTTCAACAAGTCACTGATACTGCGATGTCAAAGAAAAACGTTCAACAGTCTCTGATACTGCGATGTCAAAGAAAAACGTTCAACAGTCACTGATACTGCGGTGTCAAACTGGACATATCGATGGAAAAAAAATCAATGCGTCGAAACAGCCGTTTTCCATCTCAGACATGAGCATTTGAGTAAACGTTTTCAGTGAAATCTTCGATACTAAATCTAATTTGTAGAAATGACGGCAGGTGTTGACTTAGATGCACCGAGGAAGTATCGATCAGTCATTCGGCACCGCTGATTCTTGAATAACAAACGACGTGCATCCTGCTGTATTGTTATGTCTGCTGGCTCACTTTCACTATCGTATTGTGTTGTTACATAAGCGATGTCTGGGCACAGGATGATTGACCGATCCCAGCCTTCTCAGATACAAAATATTACGTTTCACGCTGTTTGATCTATTTCTGTACAACCTGTTTGTCGGGATGTATTGCTACCTACACATTATGTGAATACACCACCTATATACATGAGACTCAGATCATAAATCAGACCAAAAGGTATCCCCATGCACTTTCTAAAACAGGGAACGTGAATGTTTCTTTACCAAACCTACTCAGACCTGTCACAGACATAGATCTATTGAATTATTGGAATAAATTGATTGGGACAGGAAAGAAGGAATATTTACATACACCTGATAAGCACTAAGGTGAGTTCGTAAATATATTGTTCTCTACGAGTGAAATGCATGACAGAAAAATTTAGAAACGGACTAAAGCTATTTTTGTAGGAAGTCAGCGGTTCACATTTTATTAGTCAACTAGTCAGATTGATATTTTCGTAATGCAGGGGTTTTGCACCTCGGCCAAATGAAAGTTGTTAATTGCAATCGGATTCTGAGCCACATCAAAGATCAGAACAGAAGTTCACATGGATTACTTGTCAATATTTGTCAGTATTCAATGCACTGGAGAAACCACAAAATGCTGATAAATTTATATATTTACAATGTGCGTATTTGAGTAGGTAATAATTTCACTCAGGTTTGTGTGTCTGTGTGTATTTCAGTCTGTTCAGGCTATAACATTTCAACCACTTAATCTAGAAACTTCATTTTCAGTGTACAAATACATCTTGAAATATATATCTAGGTCAAGTTTAAGTATCAAAGTGATTGGGTCAAGGTCAAATGAATAAATTTCATATTTCACCTGACCTTTAGTTTATGTTTGTATTTAACTGAAATCTACTAAAAGTCAAGGTCATCTGAAAGTGAAGGTCATTACTCAATATCATGGTCAGATTTTAAAAAATCTGTTTTCTGCCTCCTATTGTAAATGTCTTTGTGATCTATGTGTTATGCAGATGCAGACCGAAAGGCATTCTTGTTTCTCAAAAAAGAAATTTTGACAAAAGCTAGAATTCATAAGCCAGTAGGAAATCCTGAATATACAACTGAACAATTCTTCATTAATACATAATAATAATAATAATTTATTTTACTCTCAGTTTACATGAGTCACGGTGAGTGCAAAATCAACATATATACAGTGAGATGAAAAAATTGTTAAGTAACAATTATATAATATAATGCTTTCCGAGAGACGGTATGCTCAGTCTTGCTAGACTGTACCGAAGCTGAGCACCCTAAATGATACTCTTCCTCACAAAACCAGGAAAGGGATGAGTTTAAATCAGTAATCCATTAACCGATGTGTGTGTGTGTGTGTGTGTGTTGTAAATAAGACAAGTTTCATTATAAATCTCTAATAATATTTTCTTGGATGAAATCAATCCCTTTTGGTGGAACACCCAAAATGTACCAAATCAGTAGCCTCTCGTGCTACAGTCCTAAATTCAGATTCCCACTGAATCTGTTTACGTTTTTGCTTTAACTAATAGTTGTTGTCAACAAGAATGCTTTTCAGTTGAAGAAGTACCATCCGTGTAAAACACAGATCACAAAAATATTTGCAGAAGACAGAAGATTGATTTGTTTAATTTGACATTCGTATGACCTTGCATTGAGCAACTATGACCTTGACCTTCAGATGACTTGATCGTTTGAGCTAGCTCCCGTGGAATACAAACATTCTGAAGCAGAGGTAAGGTCTCAAAGTGACATCAACTCATTTGACCTTGAACTTGACTTAATGACCTTGATACTCAAACATCGTCTGGATATTGTCAAGATGTATATGTGTATGTTGGTTAAAAAGATTGCTGGCTTCAGTGGTTCAGAAATTATAACCAGAACAGACAGACAGACCGACAAACAGAGAGACAGACAGACAGACCAGACTGAATATGTACCTGTCCCCACATGCGGATGGTAATTTCGAAGGCACTTTCTTTGAGTTGACAAGTCGAAATCAGCCTGACATCCCTAATATATTGATTTGTAGGTGCTGTTGAAAGTGAAAGTAAATGTTACGTCAATGCAGCATTGTACCAAACTAACGCGGCGAGTGGGAAGTTCTGAGAAATTATAGGCTGTTACCTTTCACAGAAAAATAGTTGTTACCATCTGCTTATGCGGTAATAATTTCAGTCGTGTCTGTCTGTTTGTGTGTCTGGGTGTCTGTTTAGATTTGTAACTGCTGAACAGATGGATGAAGAAAGATTAACCGTCTTCACTTTCATGACACGGTCCATTCCGAGTCAGTAGCTATACTTTGCAGGCAATATTATGTGTAGCCAGGTGCATGAATTACGCCACCCCCCGCCCCGCCCCCTGAATTTACGTGATAAAGCCCACTTCTTAACTCGAAGTTAGAAACATTAAATTTTATTGCATCCAACACTCAACATATTTTCATGTTCACCTGAAATTTGAACCGTGACTAGTTTTCTTAGCAGACAGACGGTGTAATGTCATTGAAATACAATAGAGCTTTCAGAATAAAATTCAAATAAACTTCAATTTATGACATGACACCTGAACACTAAATAGGTTTACTTTGTCACCTTCATTCACCGCATTTTTATGAACACAAAAGCACATATCCGTTAACAGAAACGGATGGTGGAATGTAAGCACTTAGTGCATCCAGGGGAGGCCAAGAATCATGACAGCTATGAGGTCATCTGTTTATGACCCGTTTTGCAGAATTGAGAGTTATGCCCCCCCTTGCCTCCAACCCTTGAGTCCGCTCCTGACAATGTCACGAACCTATAATTTCAACTAATAAACGGCCAGATTTGAATGTAATGCACTGGACCATTTCACTATAAAATTGGATTTTATTCGGGTGATTCTCTTGTGCATAATTGGTACATGAAGTTATGCGTAAACATGAGTGGGATGAGGGATCCGCTTTCAGTTCTGTGTCATTAAAATAGACAAGGATTAATGCTGTCCATAAAACCTGTTAATAGCAAGTTAATCAAGGTCATCATTTGTATTTTCTTGTATGTTGGAACTTTCATCTATTGGATGAATTACCTGAACTGAACTGGAAACAGAGAGGTATGACCAAAAGGCTTTTGAAATCATTCAGAATCGTTTACTACTTATATGGAGAACATGGTTTTATGCGAACGTTTCCTCAAAAAGCTAGATTTTTACTAAGCCCAAAAGAAAATAGAAATGGGATATTGAAATGGAGTTTCTTTCAGATTATTTACTTGCGAATTTTTTTTTCTTCTTGGACAGGTTTACACAGACAGAAGAAAGTATGAAAATGATTAATGTTACTAAAAGTGAATGTGGAAATGGAGAATTACTCATCTCAGCTGTTCAAGAAGGAAATGATGTCGCAGTGAATCGCCTGTTGAAATCAGAAACCGACATCAATTACAACAGGAAAGATGGTATGACTCCTCTAAAAGTAGCTGTTGCCAAGGGAGACATGTCCATGGTAAGAAACTTATTGCGTCATGGGTGTGATGTCAACATTGTCCCTGTACTTGAGACTAATCAGTATGGTGACAGTGCGTTACATCTGGCAAGTATCAACGGAGATGCCAGTATCGCGAGAATTCTCATAGAACACGGTGCTGATGTGAACGTGACATCCTTTGGTGGACGAACACCACTGATGAAGTCTTGTTTCCATGGAAACTACGAAGTAACTGAGGCATTAATTTCTAATGCTGCAGATGTCAATCAAACTGATTATCAGGGAATGTCAGGGTTTTTGTACAGTTGTTCTGAAGGCCACGCAGAAATTGTTCAGTATTTAATCAACAATGACGCGGATATCAACTGCCAAAACTGGAAGGGAGAAACAGGTCTCGTGTTGGCTACGAAGGGAAATCATCATGACGTCATTAAATCAGTACTTGGCAGCAACTGTGACGTGAGCCTAGCAACGAGACCTGCACTACCTGTTGCTGATGACATTCCTTCTGGATCTACAGCCTTGCACATTGCATCACGAGATGGTCACTTGAAAATCGCCAGGGATCTTGTTCAAAGTGGCGCCAACATCAATAGTCGGGATGGGTCTTATATGTCACCGTTACATTACGCCAGTAGTGAAGGGCATCACAAGGTGGCAAAATTACTCTTGGAGAGCAATTGTGAAATTAATCTGCAAAATGCCCAAGGTGAAACTCCTTTGTGTGAAGCAGTTGAAAATAAACGTATTGAAGTTGTGGGGTTGTTGCTGAA
Organism: Haplosyllis leylae; assembly: GCA_038406175.1. NCBI lineage: Eukaryota > Metazoa > Annelida > Polychaeta > Phyllodocida > Syllidae > Haplosyllis > Haplosyllis leylae. The sequence goes on from JBCAUG010722643.1 coordinate 17,554, forward strand.
ATTTAAAGCGAACCCGCATGTATCATCAAATGCTCAAAATAATCCGTTACTAAAAGCTATGTTCATGAACTGTTCGCATTTAGTGAAATTATTAATTTTAGCCAATTGTGATGTAAATTTTTCTGGACATTTATTGCGAACACAAGTGGTCAAGAAGGAGACAAGAAAAGTGAGATTCAATGAAGAAACGAGAAAAATCATGAGGATTTTGATAATTTCAGGGGTGCAAATAAATATTTTGCTGAAAGCTGTTCAAGAAATTTATTTTTTGCCCCCTTATTGCGAAGGGAATACCGAAGGTGCGTACCAACACCCTGTGGGTGAAAACATGATCAAATTCTGGAGTGAATCCCGTACACTAAAACATTTGTGTCGATTACAGATCCGAAAAAGTATTGGAATTGGAATAGATGACATCTTACAGGACAACGATCTTCCGCGATCAATAAAACAATACATTTTACTCTCTGAAATAAACTTGCTGTAAAATAAAGCTTCTGTGATAAATAAGGAATAACAAGTCCTCCCTCTCTCGTGGTCTCATTTTCTATCAGTTTCATTTTGCGATGGATATTCCACACACTGCGATCGTCTTTGAAATATCCATATTATACGTTTTGTGGTTGGAGGTGGGCGCTTAAAATACACTTATCATTTTACGTAAAGTACCAATTTTGTTTTGCATTTTGTTCGGGTAAAAATATACTCAACATTTTTGGGGCAAATCATACTTGTCATTTTACATTTTACCGCAAAATTTTACTTGTCCCCAACCAATTGAAATAATATTTTATATATTATCCTAAAATGTGGGTACGTTTTTTCGGCCCCCTACCCCAAGAAAAACGTAAACGTAAAATGTACACAAATCCTTGCAATGTCCCCTTTGACAGTTTATCTCCGAGTACCTTGGATGAATAGATGAGTAGAGTTCCATAATCACTGGCATATTGCTTGGATCTGATTATTGCGAAGTTGGTGCAATTCATTGCTTGTACACAGCTGCATACAGATAACTAAACACAAACACTTCGCATTGCCAAGTCCCGCCGAAAAGCTGCTCGAGAGAAATATTGACCCAACAATACATGTAGGTCCATAGGAAAATACACACTGCGCATATCATCATCGTGAGAAATGTTAAAAATACGGAAATATTCAAAAAAACGGAAGGAAGAATTAAACGACAAGTGAGAGCACGGTCTCCTTGTGCTAATTGAAGAACTCTTCCCCCAGCAAAAAAGGCGAGTGAAACGTTGCACACCCAAATATTTGTCTAGAGATAAAAAATTAATGACACGAAGTAAATAGGAAAAGGAGTACAACATATGAATTGGATCATTTTTGAATAGGAGGATCCAGCGCACAAAAATAGGTGAGATCCGATACTTCCGCACATGCACAGATGGAATTTTGCTTTACACAACATTTCTACACGTAAGCGCGTAATGAACATTGAAGTTGCCAGTATATTGCAGCATTGAAAAAAAACTGTGTGATACATTGCAAGTCAAAATAATATTGTAAAGAAACAAAAAAAATGTAGATATCGCCACCATTATAGGCTTTACAGCGCCACTAACTTTTGTAAAGCAAAATTCCATCTGCACACGGAGGTCAGCAATCGAGCAAACTGATAAACTTCAAAGGTGGAGTTTTTATTTCTTCTCCGTATCATTCTCATCAATATAATTTTCTTTCTAAAAGGAAGACTTTTGTCTAGGAACAGACGTGAAAACGTGTTTCGGAGTCAAGGCATTATAAATAATGCTCTTCCCCCGATGATATGAACGTAAACATCTTTCTTATCATTGACCTGGTTTGTTGACTGAAGGTTAGTTGACGTTTCTCTGACTTATCATCAATCAACATCATCATCAAAATCATATGATTTTGCTAATTTAGGTTCTTATGACAACTTTTAGTCAATTTTAGGGATGTGTTTTGACTACGGGTGAGCACCTGACAGACTCAGCTTTAGATGTTACACAATTTTAGGAGGTAAGTTCTTGAAGTTCGATACCGATTCGTAACTTCCTGGTTTGCGATCAGGATTACAGATGTGTTGTAAATTATCTCCAAATACTGAATCATAACTTTTTGGATCTTTGATGAACGACAGCAAGAGGCACATCACAGATTCACATGAATTAAAAATTATGTAAAAGTCTTCATCGGACATCACGCCCTGGATCACCCTTCCAGAATGTCGGAGTCCCTCCCGACCAAGGTCAAGGCCGATGCATGACCTTGTATATATACCATGCCTCAGCCGACCAGCAGGCACTTCAGTAAATCTACCCGAGCTATGTACAACTTGTTCCCCTGCAATAAACCAGCATCCACGCACTAACAACACCGTGTCTTGTCTTTATGACCCCACGATACAGAAAGTGCCGAATAAAATGAAAAAAAGGTTTATTCTTCCAGTAATAAAATTACACGAATTTTTAATATCGCAAACAAATCAAGAAAAATATTGGTATGTCCCATTGCTTACCTTGCGCAATGTCTTAAACATCACAAAGTTCAGCCTTATATGGGACACGTGTAAACTGATAAGCTCCATTTCCCATTAATGTCAATGCATTCAAACACACTTTTACGGGAAATAGACAATGTTTTCCTTTTAACTGATCACATACCTTTTAATACTGGGTTTACCTGTTTTAATACAAAATATTTCATGCTTGACAGTTTTAAAGCTGTTGGTCAGATTATGAACCAGAAGTCAAATTGCACATTGTGACATCACTGTTTGTTTTTCATTCTCGATGGATTTTAATGGGTACAGACTAAATTTGAAAGTGTCAGTTGCAACGTGGCTGGATTTATTCAGTAACATTACATTGTGATTGAACTGGATCCTGGATTTTAATGTTTTATTTATAAATTTTATCAGTTTTAGATTAAAATGGCTGATACACGAACGAGTCAGGTTCAGGTGAGTCATATTTCATTTCTAGCTAACAACATTTAGTTTTCCAGGGATAAATGCAATACAGGTCATTGTCTCTATCCTTACATGGACTTCTCAGTCTTATCTGCCATGCACACAAGAGAAAACTGAGTCTGTAACCTGGTAGGCATTTTTATATGTACCGGTGGCTTACAAAGTGAAATGAATTGTTGAGGGGCGTGGCTCTGTCGTTTCCGCGAAGCATACTTCCTGTGGTGAACTGGGTCAATTTTTGAATCCCAAACACCAATGTAGGATTTCATTTTGATGTCTCAAGAATCCATTACTAGCTATTCCTATCAATTGCCTCTTCTGATAGATAGTGCCTCTGCAGGGTAAACAAATAGGTAAGAACCAATCATTAGCGGATCCAGGTGGGAGGCACCTGGGACACGCCTCCCTCTGGGTCCAATTTCTTTTATTTTCATGCAGTTGTTGTAAAAGTTTGGCTAAACAATAGGCTGGCGCCGCCACATTGGTAGTTGGCGCACTCCATCTGGGAAATTCTAGATCCGCCACTGCCAAGAGGAATGCTTTATTCCAGACGTACCTTTCTTTTGCATGACCATATATGTCCATGGGAGAACGTTAATAAAAGATGACGCTCATTTGTTTGCATAAATACCTTGGTGATGCGAGCTCACTTTAGCTTGTCACAACAAATTACAATAATTATGCACCGTTTGGCATTTTAAATAAAAAATAAAAAATATTGTCTGAGTTTGGCGCAAATTCTATTTGGGTCCGAACTTACTGATTTCTGTTTGCTTAAGTGTTTCTTAATGTTTGTACGTGTTTAACACATTAAGGTCAATCAATAATACATATTGCACAGCCAGTCAACAGAAGAAATAGATCCAATTTTCGATTAGATCAATATTATAATTCAGTGTGCGCTGCAGGCTGTGAAATGAAATTAAACGAAGCAATTGCAATGAAGCCTTAAGCCTTGTTCACACCGAGCGTCAACGTTACCGTCAACGTAAAAAACGCTACGTTGACGGGCAAACGGGTATGCAACCCATTCTACCTGTCACAGGGCCTGTCAAAAATATCAAAGGTGCCGCCCGTCAACGTTACGTTGTGACGCTTGGTATGAATAGGCCTTTAGGGCCCGTTCACACCAAGCGTTAGCGTTAGCGTCAGCGTCAGCATCAAGAAAGGACTACATTGAATTATAATTGCATCATACACACCAAGTGCCAGCGGCAGCGTCATCGCTAGTGTCATGGGAGTCTGGGAGCCATTTGATTTTTTGACGCTAGCGATGACGCCACCGCTTATGTTGACGCTGATGCTCGGTGTGAAGGGGCCTTTACAATTGTTGATCAATGTGCACATGGAAAGGCTCGGTTGGATTCCTGAGTGTTATTAAATACAAATCTTTTCCAGTAATCCCATTGTAAAAAAAATCCATTTTAGGGACTGGAATACACTTTTAAGTTTGTCACGTGTTCAATGCAAACGTCCCCGATTTTCAGTCGAATCTGCGTTTCGATGGATGTATTTCTCACCTGTATAGTGCTTCAATATGCACAGGTGTCCTTTTGAGCCGTATACTTTTACTATAATACTTTTATTCCCTTCTTGCTGATATATTCACGTGGTCCTGGACAATGTGTCCACGCAATTGTTTACAAACAAATCCAACAATGTTATGGTCTTGCACATCTTGCAAAAAGATGCCCGGCCATTTTGTACTGGAAAAGACATACTTTAATAGTCATTTACTGAGAGCTGAATGGTTTATCTCTTAAATGAAAAGTTTTCCTGGACAACCTGGACATCAGACTTGCTGATGTGGTTTATCCCCTTTCTCTTCGTCATAAAATAGAAACATCTCTGAACAATTTAGACTTCAGATTTTGCTAGGACTGTGTACCTTCCCCTAATAAAAAGACTCCTCACAGACAATTTGGAATTCATTTTTAACTGAGACACCTACTCCCCGCCCCATTGACATTGCCATACTGTATTCTTCAGATGTCAAGTTTCTTATGGTTCATAAATCAACGGTTAAAAATTGATTGTGGTGAAAAACTCAATAGACCACCGATTGTTGATTTCCGATTTTGAAATTTTGCACCTGGAAACCATAAATTAAAGAAACAAGAACTTTGACTGGAATCCAACCTGTGCGATGCACAGCACGCATGCAAAGATTATTCTCGGAACTTCTTTTGGCAATGTTTTCGAAATTCAAGTTTCTTGTGGTATATATACGTATTCAAAATTTGAATAGGTGTGAGGTAAACAAATTAGAAACGTGTCTTCAGTGAAAAGAAATTATTAAAGAAATAAAAATGGCAATGGAGTCAGAACCTTGATTTGAATCCGACCTATGCCTCAGGGAGGGACCAACCTTTGTGCTGCCATGTCATCAACATTACCAAAATATGGGACATGGAATGTGTACTGTCCACCTGAACATAGCAACCACATTGTCATTTCATAGCAATTATTACAAGGAATATATTTAAAACAGTGGAGGGCCTTGGAGAGGAGGAAAAACAGTGAGTACAGGCTATCAATTGTTCACAGTGAGTAAAGTGCATCCTCCTCACAATCATCCTCTCCAATCCACCTTTTTCTAGCTTTTCATCCTCATTCCGATGGTGTGCAAGGAGGGATTACATACCCTGACACAAGGATTGCTGAGTTGCATCAGACAACCTCAAGGTGGAATGTGCCAAGTTCACATGCCCTGATGCCAATTTACAAGGGTTGAAGGGGAGTTAGAAATATAGGGAGAGTAACATAGGGAGAGTTACGCACCTGAAATGACGTTGGAAGGCAGGCAAGTTTGGAAGAAATACACAGGAGATCAGAAACCCTGAGTACAGTTCAGAAGGAGTGTAATGGGGATGAGGTACCCACTGGCATTGGTCAATTATGGTAGATCGTGCAGAAGGGAATGTTGTAATGACAGTAAAAGTACGCTGCCTCTGTTCTGGACTGAACAAAAAGGCAATACCCACAGAATCGTCAGCTCCCTTTTGGCTTCTTATTGCACATTTACAAGACAAGTATGTAAAATTGCGTCAACCAATTTCGATCTATTTTGATTTGTTCGGCGTTATTTAAACGATGGCCACATCAATCCAAAAGTACTGTCAGAAATAGAAAGTAAAGAAAATATTTATTGTATCAATTTCCATTTTTTGTTTTAGGTGAATCAATGGAAGCGATCATTATTCGCAAACTGTTTCACGAATCAAACACTGTGTCTTATAACGTATTTTGCACCGTGCGTGACATTTGGTTACAACAAACAGAGGCTGCACAATCTCCAAGATAAGGTACTTGTAAACGCAACGCCCCTTTTTGATGTGCACATCAACAAGCTCAAACAAAAACGTTCCTAGATGTGCAAACCATATTTGATACTGAAACGTTAAATCAATACCGGATCAAATCAGTTAAGGATCAAACTGGTAAATTAAACCAAAATAGAATTTCACCGCTACAGCGTTGCAGGACATTGTACATTTACAAGGTTTAAACCATTTCAAAGTGCAATGTAATATTCAAAGCTATGTGTCCGCATTTTCTTTTTTCTCTCCTTTAAACAAAAATCCATTATTTTATTTCGTTGTGCCACACGCGGTTTTATCGAAAAATATTTTGAGATATTCCTTTCTTTTTCGTGCAAACTTGATCTAAAATTTTAAGGACATTCCAGATGCACGTGTGAACTATCGTTAGTAAAGTCTTGCTTTGTTGTCTTTTACCACAATAGGTTTACCTAATTGAAAAGTAGAAACTATTTATTGTTTTTAATTGCAACAAAAAGAAATTAGCACCTGAAGGCACAATTTTTCACAAGAAATAGATCGTGATGGAAAGCTGATTGTAGGCGCTGATAGATAAAAACAGGGTCGGCATCACAAATGTTTACGTCTCTGTACTGCCTCTGTTTGCCTAATATTGTTGCTTCGTACCGAGAAAGCTCTGGACACAAAGTTACTTCGTACTGAGAAAGCTCTGGGCACCAAAATTTTATTGCCGAGTGTGTCCTCGGCAACAATATGAGCTTAACAGAGACAGTACAGAGACGTAAACATCGCTGTTGACGACACACGATAAAAACTTCCAAAATTAACTGTTTCAGGATTGTTTAATATACGGGTGCCTGTACACTATACCGTTACTGGACTGTTTCCTGGGTACGACAACTCGGAGAGACATCAGAGAAGAAAGGGCGATCGAGGGAACGGTCGTCAACGACTGTTTGATTCATTCATTTTGTGTATGTTGCGCCCTTATGCAAGAGAATGAAGAGCTGGATTTGATTGAACAAAATAGGCCACACCCAGAGGTAACTGCAGTGAAATTTTTTGAATAGATTTTTGAAAGCGGAAATTTTCAGTTAATTTTTAAGTGTTTTCATTCACAATTTGTACATGTTGAATCAATTTATTTGTCATTCAAAGTACAAATATATATAAGGTATCCCCTCTCCCTGTTAACAGACAGACACCTATGAAAACATAACCTCCCGCCGTAGTACGTACGCGGGTGGCAACAAGTATGAAAAAAATCAAGCTTCGTACTCTTTACATTGCAGCAGCAGGTTCCAGGCTCTTACGTAGTGACGTCACAACCTCAACCACCTCCCGACAGTTTGCCTCCCGCCACCGAGGAGACACCGTACGATCCCACGGAAGATCAGGACCTCGGCGATCCACAGCTGACAGAAAACAAATATTAGCAAATATGAACATTCAAATATTTTTTTTGAGCACAGACTGTTCAATTGCATAACAATTGAAAATTCCGGTGCACCCCCCACCCCAAATCAACGTCCAACAGTAGGTGGGTAGCAGAGTTGATATTTTAACTATTTTAAAAACAAGTCAAGAATCAAAGTTAATTTTTCATGTTTTCAAAGATTTTACAATTTATACCAGTTTGGTATAAGCTGAAAGGTGTACTTGTGTGATTGTGTGAAAATTCACATTAATTTCAGTCTTCTAGCTCTGGTAATCTTGTCCCTCTTTGGTAAAGTTCAATGTTAATTTTAGATGTCACCACTCTCCGTTAAATTACCACCAGAGAGTACACAGCTATAAGTGGGCCTTTACAGTTGGGAATAGGCTATATTTTCATATTTGAATTGAAAACTTTAATGAAATAGGTTTCACTGGACGATCAAAATTACACTCACATTTGGTAACGGGAACAAAAAGGCTCAAGGGAAGACACAAAGTGGGCAGTCCTTTTCTGTACAACTATTATATTGTTTTTAGAGCTGATTTCCAATAGATCTATCGTCTCCACTTGAAACGTTAACGTATATTGTTAAATGTCAGCACATTCAGTGATGGATCTAGGATTTCCAAGAGGGGGTGTCAAACATTAAGGGAGACCAACCTACTATTTTAATGTGAATTTTCACATTAAACTGCATGAAAATGAAGACATTTTGACCCAGGGAGCATCCCTTGCGCCTCTCCCAGATCCGCCAATGATATAAACTCGGACACTCAAAGAATTGTGAGGACAAAAAAGTCTGCAGAACATTGTGTGGAAAAATTGCCAATTGGTGTAAATTACATCAGTGATTATAGAAGCAAGAATATCACTTTTTAGTGTTTCTGTCGTTGGATGATTTTATCCAAATAGCAATTTAAATAGCATACCGCAGATTCTGTTTCGTTGGAAGTAATAAATACTTCTTTTTATATATAATTAAATTGGTGCTACTAACATTTTTGTAATGGTAATTTTAATGGTCTATCAATTAACTCTTGTGAACAGATACGGTTAAAGCCTGCGGAAGTTGTAAATAAAAGATGTCACTATTTTGTCTGTTATTGTGTCGAATTTTTTAACAATGATTCAGCGACAAATTTAAACTCTGACACCGTTACGCCCAATCTTACTTTGATTTTCTATTTTAAGCTACAGTGGCAGATTTTCCAAGTAGGAGAGCCAAATTATTATTTAAGAACATTTTTTAAACCAAAACCCGCATGAAAGTAAGTTAACCCGAGAGGAGGACCCCGGATCCACTCGTGCGCTATGCATCGCCATCGTTGTCTATTTTACACAAATCAGATGAATAACAAAGCACCTTCCCAGCCACACATTCAAGGATGTAAAATACTTAAAATATCTAAATCAGGAATAATAATTCTAACGCTGAATAAGTTTTATTTTCACAGTAAAAATGAATTAGTTGTTGAAAATTGGTGGCTAGATTTTGATCGTACATAAGACGATCGTTCTTCAGGTTGTAACTTTCAGAATTGTGGTTGTGCTTCTAAATTTAGATAAGTCATCAAACAACTATGGCTTCCGATTCTGACTGCTGCAAATTGAATGTCATCTGAATTTGAAGAACAGGACAAGTCAAATGAGTATATAGATTCCGATGGAAGTTGCGCAGTTACAAACACTCGATCCGATCTCCTTAATTAATCTCTACAGTGATACACTGAATGACATTTGTTATATTAGGTCGGCACAAACAATAACTATTGTTTTAGAGACTTTATTGTAACCCAGAATCAATATACAGCT